>APFE031591262.1:113923-144392 GCA_000404065.3 Pinus taeda
AAGCTCCCAGTTCAAACAATATTGCCAGAACTTGACGAGGAAGGAAAAATTATATTGGAACCAGAAGTAGTCGCAGAAACAAGAACTCGACAGCTACGAAATCGATCAATTTCAGAGTATCTTATCGAGTGGAAGAACTTATCTGCTGAAGATTCCACATGGGAGGATGAGAATTTTATACAGAAGCATCCAGAATTACTCAAGCGTTGAGGAAAACACTTTTCTGAAGGAGAGGGGCATGTTGGGTCCCTATAATACTAGTGATTACCCCATTACTATTGTAGTTGTACCCCTTATTAATATTGTTGTGCCCCTATTGCCCCCATATTGTTATGACTGTGCCCCATAGAATCCCTCTATTGTTATTTTTGTGGCTTTATATTATTATTGTTAGGTCGGCTGGGTTATATTGTGACTCCTTAGACTCCTATATATAGAAAGGAGGTTTTGTCATTTGTATCATCCAAGAATTTTTCATTAATGTAATGTAAAGGAGGTTGCCCCCTTGAAAAGGTTGAATTCTAAGGCGTTGATCTGTCTTTTCTATCTTTTCTTGAGCTAGTTCATAACATTTGTGGAATCATTTTTGAAAATAACGGGTCCAATCACTTCATTGATTATGAAGGGAGGAATATTTAATTGGAAAAATGAGTGTGAGCAAGACTTTTCCAAGATCTAGCATTGCTTTACTATAGATCCAATATTGAAGGTTATGGATATTGGCAGAACATCTATAGTATGTACTAATGCATTAAAATATGGATTGGGTGCAATACTATCGCAATATGATAGGGTGATTACTTATGCCGCTAAGAAGTTAAGGCTGCATGAAGAAAACTATGAAACCCATGATTTAGAACTAACAGTTATAGTTCATGTTTTATGACTTTGGTGACATTATCTAGTGGGAAATAAATTTCAATTAAAAACAAATCATAGAGTTTTGCAACATATATTTACTCAGAGTGATCTTAATGCTAGAAAAAGAGGATAGTGGAAACTATTGAGTGAATATGATTTTGACATACCCTACATCAAGGGTACATTGAACAAAGTTGTTGATGAACTTAGCTGCAGACCAAGCATCTTTTCAGTAATTACATTGAAGATTGATTTACGTGAACACGTCTTGAGGGAAAAAGGTGAATTTAAATGGTGTAACGAAGTTAAATTTTTTCTATGTGGGAAACGGGCTAAGAAAGAAAGACGGAGGGTTATTCTTGTGATGATGATGCTATCGTGATATTTATGAAAAAATTTGTAGATACAAATCGAGATGGGATTTTTGAGCTCATTTTGAAATAATCTCAGCGTGTAGTATATATGGCTCACCCAGGATTCCAAATATGTAAGATGATTTAAATTAAAATATCTTTTGCGTGGGCATGAAGAAGGTTGCAACAAATTCTATGGAAAATTGTTTGGAATGTCAGATAGTTAAGATAGAACATGGTCATCAAATAGGATTATTGCAACCACATAACCCCTGAGCCTAAATGGGAAGAAATATCTATGGATTTCATTTTTGAATTACATAAAACAACTAAAAACATAACTCCATTTTGGTGGTGGCAGATAAGCTTACTAAGAGTGTCGATTTTATACCTATTTGAGATAATTACAAGTCATATAAAACAAAACAAAAAAAAATATATTTATCAAGGAGATCATTAGCCTTCATGGTTTTCCTAAGAAAATCATATCAAATAGTGCCTCTATTTTCACATGAATATATTGGACTAGTTTTTAGGGAGCACTTCAAACTCAAAAAAAATTCAGTACAACTTATCTTCTGGAAACGGATGGTCAAACTGAAATAGTAAATAAAGGGTTGGAGGACATACTTAGAATGTATGTATTTGATCAAGAATGTCAGTTGGAATATTATATTCCTTTAGTGGACTTTGTGTACAACAACAGTTATCACCATTCTCTTGGTATGGTACATTATGAGTTATTGTATAGAAGACCATGCATAACAAATTTAAGTTGGGATAGGTTGGAGGACAGGATCATAGTAGGTCCTCAAACACTTTAGGAGATGAAAGAAGAAGTTTTTTTTATAAGACAAATATGAAAGGTGACACAAGATAGATAAAAGAGTTATGATGATATTCATACAGTGGATCGTAGTTTTGAAGAAGGGAAATTATTTTTCTTCATGTAAAACTTCATGAAATATCTATTATATTTGGCAAAGGTTCTAATCTCTCTCCTTGATTTGTTGGGCCTTTTGAGATCATTGAAAGGATTGGACTTATGGAATTTCATCTTTCTATTTCACCATTTTTTCATCATATGCATGACGTATTTCATATTTCAATACTATGTTAGTATGCTCATAATCCTTCTCACATTTTATATTCGCGTCAATTACAAGTAACAGATGAGGGAAACAAGAAGGTACTATTCTAGTTTTCATTTTGGATCATCTCACTCAACAATGCATACATCGCATCGTGGACCAAGTAAAGCTCCAGCTGGACTTGTACAGTCCTAGTTTCACAACTTGGGAGGATGCATCTACTATGCATATTGAGTTTCCTTTTCTGTTCAATTAAATTTGGGAAAATTTTACCCCAAGTGGGGGAGAATGTAGTGTGCTATTTTTCTTAGTATAGTTTTTTGAACCCTATTAAGGGTGATTATTGACAAATTATGTGTTGTAGACTTATACATATACAGACTTGGATCGATCACTTGATTGGGGAACATTGTTTTATTTATTACATACGTACTTATATTCCATCTTATGTGTGGTATCTTTGATTATGTGTATTAGATGGTTTTTAGCTAATTACATGTTATACATATGTTTCTCTTTTTGCATTTTATTTATGACATAGGTGTATGAGATGGATATCAATCTAGGATTGAGATTTCTAGATCCATGGATGATCATGGTTATGTGAAACATATGGTTAAACATGATATGTTGATGATAAATGATTTGAATGATTATATATACTAAATCTTGTACTGAGTAGGATGTGGCAGGGAACTTGGTCATTTTCCAACAAGGATGCCCAACATATAAATGATTGTGGAAATCGTGCACAATTCTTTGTGAAATTTCGTTAATTTAATTCCATTATGAAATTTGTGTCATTCCATTAATATATGAGATTGTGATGTCTGTGGGCCTTGGAACAAGACTTGAACAACAAACCATCAGATGGGTATGAGCTCACAATCAGTACCTTAAGGTGAAGCACAAAGTTTCAAAGCACAGTAGATGAGAAGCCATGGAAATTAGGGCATGGAGTCCTAAATCCATGAATGATAAATATGTGGAGACTTGGATCTATAATAAAAAGAATAGGGTGCAAAGTCCTAAATATTTTGAAGATTAAGGTGTAGAATATTGGATCTTGGAGTATATCAACGCATGGAGTCTGGAATCTACTAAAGCACGAAGATGCATGTAAACGGAGACACAAAGAGTAATCATATGTTTCTAAAATGAATATGAAATTTTATAAACTAAATTACTAACTATCACTACCTAGTGGAGTTAAACATGAATGGTATTGAGAGGAGATGAAACTTTTCTTCCTTAGCTTGCATTATGTATCTCTCTACTATTGTATTTTTATATTGCATGTGAGTTTTTACATCTCAGGGGTTCTAAGGGCATAAGTCTTTTTACATATGGTTGGGAGAAAAATTGAATGGTTCAGAGTGAGTTGGTAAGGGCATTGGAGTTAGTTATATATATATATATATATATATATAATCTTGAAATTCTAGTTTATTATTAGTTTAAATTGTTGCAGAAATTTAAAATTTATTGGAAATTATGACTTTAAATTATTACAAAATTGTAAATATTTATGAAATATTTAGAAAGGTATTTCTAAGATAACCAATAATAAATTAACAATTTCATTGAAGCTATACTTGTGAATTTACATGCATGGAATTAAAACAAGAATGTGTTATCAAAATTTTAAAATTCTTCTTATAATCAAATTCTTCCCATAAAAGGTCGCTTCTATTATTTAAAGCTAACATTCTTTCTTTTATAGTCTTTTTTTAATGGAATTAACTGTGTAAGGTTTTGTGTAATTTAGTTGTTGAATTTCATAGGATATGTTTCATAGTCTTATTAATAATTCATTGTTCTAGTATTTCGTATGAACTAGAGTATACGTAGGGTCTATCCGTGCAATATGGACCTATAACCCCCATTTAGAGTTCAACGAAATTTACCGAGTGCGATTATGATATCTCCACAGTTTGCTAGATTGACTCAGCCCTTGTGGGATTTATCCTATGAATTTATTCTTCCTTTTATTAAATAATAATCATAAAAATAATTTATTACATGGTTATTCCTTACTATTTTTTGGGTTGTTGGTTCGAACTTATATGTGTATGAATGGTTTCACGCTAAACGTTTGAATAAGTTCTTCAATGGTTGTAGTTTATCGTGTGTAATTTTTGGAGAAACTGCTTATTAATTTAATGTTAACAATGTTTTTGTGATTAGAGTTTTTGGTATAGTTATGGTTCCAGTTAGCTTACATGACTACAAACTATTTGAAAAAAATCGTAGCATTGAGGGCTTCCATGTATTTTTCTAATTGTAACAACAAGTCCAATGAGCTTGTTAAATTATATGAAGGGAAGTAGCTTTGTAGGTTGTAAAATGTTTAATTAAACACATGTATTAAGAAACTAATATGGTGGTTTTAGAAATTCATATATCTCATTTAAAACTCTTAGTAGCATAATTTTGGTGTGTATTTCGCCATCTAGAGTTGTATATGAAATTTTGGATTCCATATGTTTGGCAAACATGATAAAGGAGATATAATTGGTATAAATTTTTGTTGTTTGAAAGAATTTCATTCCTCAAATTTTTGTATGCAATTCAACTGAACATTAGGAGGGTATTCATGACATGGCCATGTAACCCCAACTTTGATTCCAAAAAAGGGTTTTGAGAATCCAATTATATAATCTGGTAAATTTTGCATAAATCCTGTTGCCTTATATGGATTGCCCATTGCTTGGTTTTATAGAAATTTTACCATCTTGAATTTACCAACTAATTTATATTGATGATATTAATACAATTTACCTCGTTTTTTAAATTGTTATTTTAATGCCTTAATGTTTTATACATGCTTTAATCTTGTTTATGGCCATATATTTCATGTCTGCTAACTGTTGGTCAAACTACCAAACAGTTGTATCTTACATGGCTACAAACTATTTGTAAAATTCCCGAATGGTTGTAGCTTCCATGGCTATAAGCTATTTCTAAAAAAATGCCCCAGTGTATCTATTCATGTTCCTGAAGTGTTTGTAGAAATGCCTCAATGAAGATAGATTGTAGTTTTACTTGTGTGTTAATTTCAATTCAAGAATTATGGGCATTATTGTGATGCAATGCAAAACAAGGTTATGTAACAATGTACATGTTAGTACTTGGGCGTTATCCCGTGTGAATTGGATGGCCTGCTTATAGCCTCCCCACCCGAGTTTGACCCTCGACACATGTCAGCGCTGCTCCGCAACTATTGTAATCATCTCGCCTCTGTATATATATAAAAAAATTGTGAATCTAGGTTAATATATAACTTCTAAAGAGGGATTCACCCCCTCATTTTCTAGAAACACAATGTACATGTTGATAATTATTGGAGACATGATTAATAATGTGAGATCATGTTTGGAAATATCATTTAATATGACCGATTAATTATATAGTTAAATTTTTATAAGGCTTATAATGAATTGTTAGGAGCGAAGCACGGCCAAATGTTTTGAGTAAGAGTTCAATTTGGAAATATTGTAGATTTTTTTTTTATAATATTTGAAAATTTTTCATGCTATCCATAAATGTTACTTCATACATGTCGAACGAGTTACTCGACATAAACTATCCCAAGGGCGAGGATTTATTGAAGTGGTGGCAAGTAATTAAAAAAAAATGCTTAAACCAAAAATGGAGGTATAGTAGTGTTTTGTATGAAGGCATGATTTTAATTAAGTAGACAATATTATGAATGGATAAATACTCTAATTTCTACTCTATTTATGACGTATTGTTTAGACTCCTCAATTAAGAGAATTAGTTGATTCCAATGTTGACATGTTTTGTGAAATTCTTGAAATCTTCTTGAAGTTGCTAGTTGAGCATTATTGTGAAATTTATCGTTCACCTTAAATAAAGTCCAGATATGCATATAGAAAGTTTTAACAAAACAATCGTCTAAACTCACGTCAATTTTGAACTTAGGGTATTAATCTTTTTTATGCAGGTGCATGTCACTCAGACAGGAAAAAGTCGAAAGTTTCTATGCTTTTTAGTTTAAAAATAGGAATAGGGTAGAAAATAAAACAGGTTATCTTTTTTAAGTTAAAAATAGCATAAAAGTAAGGAATAAAACTTGCTATCTTTTCAATTATAAACAAGTTGTAAAAAGGCGTGAATTTACTATGTAAAAAAGTTTGCTTTTGTAATGGGTAAAGTTATCCATGTAAATAAAAAAAGACTTGGGCGACCAAGCTGACCAGAGGGAGTCGAATAGCAGTTCTTCAATGGAAGAACAGTGTCTTGTTTGTGGAATGAAAAGGGCGCGTTTTTGTGTAGGGGAATAATTTGCTATGTAATGACTTTGTATTATTTTCTTTGCGGCCCATATATAAAACCTGTTTGGTATTATTAATAACAAAAGACTGAGTGTGCGTCTTAATAACTGCTGTGCATGCGCTATTTCCATAGCAGCTGTACTGGACGCCTGTGGTAATTTATAAATATTGTGCATTCAGACCAGTGGTTCAATTGTGAACTGGTGGAACTATGTGGATTTTTATGGACTGCGGAACAGTAAGGTTCGAATTGCATTAACAATGTGTGGACAGTGAAACGTTGGCGTAAAAACCGTGTATAGATGAACTGTGCGCGCACCATAAACACTTTGACAAGCTGTCACAAGACTGTATTTGCTGGCCGCGCACATCGCAACCAGTTTGAGGACTGCTGCATGCACTGTCTGGAGAATGCGTGTGCTTATTAACCTATGCTGTGCACATAATATATATAGTTTATAAAATCTGGTGTTTTATGGTATGCACTTCCAATGGATCGTAGGGGTTATATATAGCTGGAGTTTGTTTATGAGATTGTATTTTATTGCTGGCACATATATATATAGAGGTTGTGTGTGCGTAGTAGCAGAACTGGCCTATCCATAGTTGTGTAGCAAAGGACTTGATTTCAACTTGAATGGAAATCCACAATAAAAGAATGAAATTGTTAATTAATGACAGATGATATAGACGACATCTCAATCAAATTAGAGAGACTGTCATTATAGCCAGAGACCGGTCCATCATTAGTGGTATCAGAGCCAGCCACTGACATAGAGTTGAATCTCAGGAGCAGGAGAAGGATGGCTTTTAGAATTGGAAGAGGACGTGGACGTGGTGGAAGAGGACGGCCTGTTGCAAACGCCGAAATAATGGAAAGCATAGCAGAGCTGTGAGCTAGATTGGATGCTTTAACCTCTGGCAGGAACATAGATGAAGGAGATGTGAGTGAACCTGAAGCTGAAGCTATTGAGGAGGAAGCGGTAGAGATTTCTCCTGAGATGAGGCTCTTTCAGTCAGTGTTGAAATCCACAACCAGGCCATGGAATCGGTTAGTACCAGTATATCAAGGAGGACTAAATCCAGAAGAATTAATCGACTGGATTAACAACATGGAGAAATTCTTCGATTATGAAGAAACTGAAGATGAGAAGAAGGTAAAGTTTGGTGTTACCAAACTAAAAGGCCATGCAGCGCTCTGGTGGGATGGTGTGCAGGCGAAAAGGAAAGGACTGGGTAAGTAGCCAATCAGGAATTGGAGCTGAATGGTCACAAAGTTTGCCTAGTAACTATCATTAGACATTATTTAGGCAAATGCAAAATCTTAGGCAGAGAGCCTTAACAGTGAAGGAATATACAGAGGAGTTCTATAACGTGAGCATAAGAGCTGGAGAAGCCCAAGACACAGATGAAAAATTGGCTAGATATATGAATGGCCTCAGAATGGACATTCTGGATGAGATAAGTTTACTGTCTCCAAAAACAGTAGAGGAAGCCTATCAGATAGCGCTGAAGGCTGAAGAAAAACTCATGAGGGAGCAGTCTGCCAGAGGGAGAGGGACTTTCAGAGGAAAAGAAAGTCAAGGTGGTAGTGGAAGATCTACAACACCTGCAGAAGGAGCTAACAGTAGCTCAACCCACCATGCATCCACAGGAGGTGATGCAAGAGGCAGAGGGAGTTTTTCTAGAGGAAGAGGAGGCAGAGGAGGAGGCAGAGAAGTAAGATGCTACATATGCAATAGGCTGGGACATAGAGCTTTTGAGTGCCTAGAGAGTGTAGAAATAAAGCAGAGGAATGCAATTGTGGCTCCAGCTGAGGAAGTGGCAATAGTGGCAGCAGTAACAGAAGAAGTGGATACACCAGAAAGCGGAGAGTCTCTGGTACTTAATAAAGTTTTGATTAAACCAGCAAAGGAGGTGACTGAACCGCCCCAGAGGAAAACTTTATTCAGGACAGTATGCAAAGTTCAATGGAAATGTTGCCAGATGATCATTAATAGTGGCAGCACTGATAACTTGGTTCCTACAGAAGTAGTAGAGAAATTGAAGTTGAAGACAATGAGACACCCAACACCGTATAAGGTGTCATGGTTGCAAAAGGGACATCAACTGCTGGTAAATGAACAGTGTGAAGTGGAATTTCAAGTAGGCAAATATAAAGATAAAATTGTTTGTGATGTGATGCCTATGGAAGTGTGTCACATATTGCTTGGAAGACCTTGGCAATATGACAAAGCAGCCATGCATGATGGGAAGAGGAACACCTATAAGTTTGGAAAGGATGGTGTCAATCATACATTGTTGCCTTTGCAGGAAGATATACTAGGACAAAAGACTAATTCAAAAACCTTGTTATTTGGAGAAAAGGAGTACTTGGAGCAGGTGATGGATGTACAAAATACTGTTCAGAGCAATGGTGAGAAAGTGAAGACAAAAGAGTCTAATCAAAATGTTGAACCAGCTGATGGTTGCTCCAGAGTCGTTGAAGGTATAAAAGGCTATGTGAAATTTCCAAAATCTACTCCTAATGAAGTTATTGAATTGTACAGGAAATTAGATCTTCAGAGAAGGGAACTGGAGAGACAGAGAACTTATGCACAGGTTAATTTGCTGAGGAAACAAGGCAGGGAAGTTTTCATGAAGGACAGTCATGAAGCAGAAGATGGTAAGAAGGCGAGACTAGCTGACAGTATCATGGCGAATACAAATCAGCATCTTGAAATATTTCCAGAGAAAGCTGAGGAGAAAGCGAGTGGAAAATTTTTGGGTCCTGAAAAAGACTTGAACCTGCAGAGAGAAAAGTTTGTGACTGAATCCACAAATAAGGCCAGTGGGTCTTGGAATTTTAATGCTAACAATTTGATTGTGTTTACATGTGATGAGCCAAAGTATTTTGCAGAGGGACAGGAAGCTTGGGAGGTAGCAACATCTATGGCGGCAGCAGAAGCAGCTTCTATGGTAGCAGCTGAATTAACAGAAATTGGGAGCAACAATAGTAAGCTGGACATAGAAATTGAAGAAATATGGCAGCTGATGATGCAGCAATCAAAATGGAGAAAAATAGAAATAGCAGCAAGCAAGATTAATCAAAACTTGAACCTGATTGACAGAAAGAAGATGGAGGAAAGAACAATAGAAATGCAGCGGCAGCAAAGGAATAAAGCATTTGGACGGTTGCAGAACAAAGTGTGGGACCCTCGAAGAAAAGAACAAGGACTAAAACGCATGATCAGGAGATCATGATCATTTTCAACGTTGGGAGTCTGATGCAGGTGCATGCCACTCAGAAAGGAAAAAGTCGGAAGTTTCTATGCTTTCTAGTTTAAAAATAGGAATAGGGTAGAAAATAAAACATGCTATCTTTTTTTCAGTTAAAAATAACATAAAAGTAAGGAAGAAAACTTGCTATCTTTTCAATTATAAACAAGTTGTAAAAAAGCCTGAATTTACTATGTAAAAAAGTTTGCTTTTGTAATGGGTAAAGTTATCCATGTAAATAAAAAGAGACTTGGGCGACCAAGCTGATCAGAGGGAGTCGAATAGCAGTTCTTCAATGGAAGAACAGTGTCTTGTTTATGGAATGAAACAGGCGCGTTTTTGTGTAGGGAAATAATTTGCTATGTAATGACTGTATTATTTTGTTTGCGGCCCATATATAAAACCTGTTTGGTATTATTAATAACAAAAGACTGAGTGTGCATCTTAATAATTGCTTTGCATGCGCTATTTCCATAGCAATTGTATTGGACGCCTATGGTAATTTATAAATATTGTGCATTCAGACTGGTGGTTCAATTGTGAACTGGTGGAACTATGTGGATTTTTATGGACTGCGGAATAGTAAGGTTGGAATTGCATTAACAATGCGTGGACAGTGAAACGTTGGCGTAAAAACCGTGTATAGATGAACTGTGCGCGCACCATAAACACTTTGACAAGCTGCCACAAGACTGTATTTGCTGGCCGCGCACATCGCAACCAGTTTGAGGACTGCTGCACGCACTGTCTAGAGAATGCGTGTGCGTATTAACCTATGTTGTGCACATAATATATATAGTATATAAAATCTGGTGTTTTATGGTATGCACTTCCAATGGATCGTAGGGGTTATATATAGCTGGAGTTTGTTTATGAAATTGTATTTTATTGCTGGCGCATATATATATAGAGGCTGTGTGTGCGTAGTAGCAGAACTGACCTATCCATAGCTGTGTAGCAAAGGACTTGATTTCAACTTGAATTGAAATCCACGATAAAAGAATGAAATTGTTAATTAATGACAGATGATATAGACGATATCTCAATCAAATTAGAGAGACTGTCATTATAGCCAGAGACCGGTCCATCACCTTTGAAGAAATATTTCTTATTCTTATGTTGTTTTCTTGTTATTATTTTCATGGAATGTTATTGTTCAATTGATAGCCAAATCTTCAAAATATTATAATTATATTTAACTCTGATATGAATATGATTAAATAAGATAAATGAGTTAAGTATTTATTAAAAGAAATCTTATTTTGAGTCTTAGTGTCCGATGTGACTTTTACTTCCATATGAATTGTTGTTTTGTAAGACGGGACCTTATAGTTGAAATGGTTTGATCTTGTCTTCGATTATGGTTTAACACATTATATTGTCTCATAACGTTTCATGTGGTCACGAAGCGTGATTATAGGGCATTGATATTCATCGTAACGGAAGGGAACGTAGTCAATTCGTCGGATATTCTCACAGATAACAATTTATTTTTTCCTCATGGGTGAGCGAGAAATAATGAGTTAAATACACCATGTCATGGATTGATCAAATGTTGCTTATATGTTGAGTCAATATGCGTACCTCCAGAGTGCATAGCGAGTGTGTATAGACATACTTTCAATGGATCTTGTCGGCTGAGTTCTCAATTGTTTATGTTGTGGCTCAATTTCAAAAATACAGAGTGCCTATGTCCTGTAGGTTGATGGTGGCCATGGTGAGAGCCAATGGTGATTAGATGTGAGGCTGAGGACGTAGTCCGTGTATGGAAGATTAGTCATGTTTCTTATGCCTATAGTAGTTCATCTCTGGTTGTCTATGTATGCAGAGGAGGATATATCAAGTGGTTGTGTGATTAGAGGTTAGAAGAAGTATGCACGTGACTAGCTGTATACCCATGTAGAGTGATATTGACGTGTTGTTGAATGATGTGTCATTAGCAGGGTCAATGGTAGCCATAATTAAGTGAAAAATGGTGGGTGAAATTTCCTGAGAATAATTTATGCTTTTATTTGTATGGATATGTTGCAAGGAATGATGAACTTGGCGTTATAAGGATATTTTTGTACCATTCATATTCCATTGATTCATTGAGTCCTATTGTTGTAGTGTCCACTCCATGTACGAAAAGACTTATATGCTCAATTGTGTTTTGAGAGCTCACATATTTTCCATGTACTATTATTCATGCCATTTATACCTGTTTGTGAGAGATCATTTTGTATGGTTGAGAGAGTGATATTTTAATATGGTTCTAGGTTTTCATATCGCTCAGTGCGTTTATTGATAGGGCTTGATAAATTTGTTATTAAGGATTTTTTTTTGGGTAAGAGTGTTGATTATTGTATGGTTTAGAGTATGTTTGAGTGTTGACTCAAAGGGAATAGATCATGATACTGATGTTTGAGTTATGTTGGAGTGAATGTTGAGTTAGTTGTTATTGATGAGTGTTGATATAGGGTGTTGTTGATGAGCTTGCACTACATGAGTGGGTATGACTAGTTTTTATTTTGATCAAATTGCATTTGGGACCAATTTAAAAATTCATGAAAGGGTGGCTCTTAGTGATTGTGTACATTGGGGCCTTCAACAAGTAGTGGCTTGCTAACATAAGGAGTTGGGCCTTCTTAGTTAGTTATGGTCGGGAAATTGTTGTAGGGTTGTGGCTCCTTGTTGGTAGTGGCCAATGGAATTTATATAGAGGTCTAGTGGCTCCAAGCTAGTTGGGGCTAGCTAATGAATATAAAATATATTAAAGAGTATTAAAGAAAAAAGAAGCAGAGCAACATGGTGGATTTTCTCCCCTTGAGGCTTTCCATCATAAATACTTTTTTCTTATTGTTTGATGCTTTTAATGATGTTTCTTTTATTGGTTCATGTTGTAGTTCTTACATTTAATGATGATTGTTTAAATAAAGTAAATCTAGTAAGAACATATAAAAGGCATCACTGACGATTGACCCTCTCCATCCCCACCCCTCTCGTAGTAGCAATTTGCTTTCCAACAAAATTACCTTAGATAATAAAATTGATGCATCAATTAAGTTCGGAAAACCAATTTCATATGTTTCTGTCATCCTTGTTACAAGAAATAATTTATATATGTATTATAGTAGAATGTTCAAATGAATAATTATTTAAGATGATCAAAATGCAAGCAAGAAGAAAAATTAAGAAAATAATCAGAACAATAGGTATACTTTATGATAAAAGAAAACAATATAGAAAAGCATAAGTAATGTGAGGTCATCAAGAACATGATGGAAAAGCAAGGTGAAAGAAGAAAATGGAGGAACCATAGACATGAACAAAAGAAGAAAAGGGAAAGTGAATATTGAAGAGAAAAGACAAAAGGATAGAAAAGGTTGAGGTAGAAAATAGAATGGCCCGGTGAAATGGGAATAAAGAGCCTAACAAGAAATCATTGAAGAGGAATGAAGATGCAAGTCATGCATAAAGAAATACCATATGTTGAAATTTTTTCTGTGAAATTATCTATGCATCCTACAACTATTAATGTCCTCCTTGATAGTAGTTTGTTTGTATACTTTTATGAAAACATTCACCTAACATTTGATATCTAAACATTGAAGAAAATGATCATAGAAGATGAATCATGTTTTTTTTTAATAGAAAATAAAATGATCTTGGTTTAGTTGATGATGCATTGCATAGAACTAAGATTATTTATAATAAAAACCTTATAGATAATCATAAGTTTTAGGAGGAAGAATTTTATTCCAAAGAATATTGGCTTCATTTTCATGGTTTCCAACCAGAACATGTATTTTCCATTAAATGGATTGAAAACCAATTCAAGTTTACATAAATTACTAGTCAAAGATAGAAGGCTAGAAGATTGATTTCATTTTCCATCTTGATTTTTCATCAAATGGTAGAATAGTTCCACATTATTTATACAAATAAGGGATACTTATGGTATTTTTAAGCTATCTTATTCTTATTATGTTGTTGTTTCTCTATTATTAGCCAATGTCCATAGCCCTGACAAAGTGACATTGTTATCAAAATCCTTTCTCCACTACTAGTAATAGTGCATAGACATAATAGAGATAACTATATGTCCCACATGATCTTAAATTTATTTCCTAGGATATTAACCTTTAATTTCATTTTGTCAAAGAAAGAGATGGATGATCTTGGTAACCCTTTAAAGGCGTACAAGATGATGTGGGTTATTTGAGATCTATTTTAGATATGTTTGACTTAACAAAAGATATCTTCATTTTATCTATAACCCTAGAAATTACATGAACTTATAAGTAAAACATAAATTATCATTATGTGCATGAATGAAATCTTTGATATAACTACTATGAAACCTGCAACTAAATATGAGTTATTCATTGTTTTTTTCACACATTGTTCAAGTACCATTTGAACTTTAAGTTAATAGATAATACAGAAAACTTGTCATATTAATTAAAGAGAGCTTTGTGAACATCTCATATGGGGTGGGAAAACATAGCAAAGGAAGGGAGGATATTACCTTGGCCATCACCTTTTAAAATTGATGAGGGAAGTCTGGTTACAAACCTACCCCATAATGTTCAACATTGGGGTGCTTATAACACTTAGTTCCTTAATGAGATTGAATGCAAAGTTTCTAAATATTGTAAACAAAATTGTTCAATGGTTCTAAAAAAAAATATAAATTGGAAAATCATAAGGTTTCGTAGTTGAATCTCTAGCTAAGTTATATTAACATTATGTCATTGCCTCGTTTCCCATTATTTTCACACGTAGAGCTCGAATATTCACTTTGGTGTATTTTTTTCTATGGGGAAAGGGCCATGCCCTTTTAGCCTAGCCTCCCCTATAATGAGTACACTTCAGATTTCCTTATTATGGTATCTCACTTTATCAAGGGAAGTTTTTTCTTGGGATGTTTCTAGAAGTAGAAGTTAGACAACCCATAAGTGTTTCTCAATCTACCTTCATAGGGGACAATTTTTATTATCAATATTCATAATTATTCTCCAGTAGATGGGCTTGTACAACATGTTTCCTTATTTGAATATTGGTTATAGTGTCTCTCTATTTCAAGCTCTATGAGGGGGCTTCTTAATCTTATTGTAGTCTTCACTTGTTTTTTTCTCTTATACGCCTCATTCTTCATCATGAATAATTTTGATTCTCCCATACACTTTTTTCCTCCCATCTTTTTTTCCCTCCCTCCTAGTTTTGATCCCATCACCCTTTTCATCATCTTCTAATTATCATTTTGTGTCCACTCTATATCCCTTGAATTGAATTTTTTTTCTCCATATTCCCCTCCTATTTTCTCCTTCACCCCTTTTAAGAAGGCATGTTGTCATCACAATTTAATCCATAGAGGAGCTTAGGGGGACTCTAAAACTCATACTCATGCCTAATCTTTCACTTGGTTATAAAAACATAAAACCCGTCAAAGATTGAAGAAAAAATCACAATGGAGGAAGTGTATGTGGTGATTGATAGGGAAGACCACTCATACTCAAAAAAATAATTATTTTGTCACTAACTATGTGTTGAATGTTAGTAACACTAGGAATAGGAAGAATCACTACCTACACATGATGGATTTGTATTAACACGTCGAAACCTGATTGGGAAAATTCCTCCTTGAGAGGAATGAAGCCAAATAGGAGACCCATTTTTAGCTGGATGAAATTTAGATGAACCACAAAGACATGGATGGTATGTTTTCCCACATTGAGCTATCCTTTCCCATGGAAAGGGACCCATGCCTCTAGATATATCTACTGATATAGTGCCCATTGAGGTGTTAAATTCTTCATAATGTAGCACATGATAGCTTTCAATTTCGCTAAGCATCTCTGAGATGCATTTTATGTTACTTTATGTGTCACTGATTATGAATTTTATCTTTTGATATGTATGGAGCAATCAAGCCTAGACTTTGGTTACATTTTTTACCTAGATATTCTATTAAGGAAAGACATTTGCCGACGCGTTTCGAACCAACCAGTGTGGTTCATCGTCAGGACAAGTTGAGGAGACAGATCTCTTCTAGCGCTTTAAATAGTTCGATCAAAGATTCCAACAGCTAAAAACCATTCACGTCTAATTTTGACCCAAGGGCCCTGCTAAATCATTATTATTCTAATTAATATTATTATTCCCAATATTTACTATTTTATTAGTGAAAATAAGTTACACTAGGTAAAAAAAATTAAATAATTAAATAGTTTATTTATTTAAATTCATAAAGATAATTATATAAAGCAACCTTTATCCTTAATATTAATTATTATCCTTATGGAACAAAGATAAATTAGGTAAATAAATCCCATATTTACTTAAGGTTAGTTTAAAAAATTATTTTATTACCATATTTAATTATATATATAACTATATTCAATGGAGAAAAGTCAATAAAAATAGTTAATATAAATAAGTGGAGAAAAGAGTTATAAGAATAATAGAATGTATGAATAAATATAGTATATAATAACAATAGATATAATACCCACTATAAATTAAAAACAATAATAATAAAATATATATATACAATATAAGTAAATATTTAATATATACTAGTATACCTAATATTTCAATAATAATTATTATTATATTTAAGGAATTAGGTAAACAAATACCATACTTCCCTAAGGTTAGTCTAAATAATAGCTTATTACCTTCATAATAATTATATAACTATATATAATGTATAATAAAATAATGTATAAAAAATGCATAATATATAAAAATAATATATAGAGGTAACAATAACAATAAATAACCATTATGTATTACTAATAATAATACTATATAATAAAATCTATAAAATTAAAAACAACATATCGTCACATTAATAAAAATAAAAATAAATACATAGTAATTAATCTATTAAATTAATAAATAAAATAAATATATATAAATCAATAATCCTAACTATTTATTATAAATAAGGAATCAGGTAAATTAGGTAAAATTACTATTTATAATATTATTTGTAATAAATAAATAAATAATATACTATATAAAGTACTCTAAATACATGATACATAATATGTATACCCTATATACGATAATATATAATAATAAAAATTATTCAATAAAGACACCCAGATCAAGACAGAAACTGAAACGGAAAAAGGATACTAGGACGAAAGGGCAGGGATCCAAGATCTGTTGATTTTCCAGCCATCATCTCTGTTGAGATTGATGGGCCTTCTTTAGATTTCAATGGCTTCCCTGAATTTACGATGATGGAATTGAGTAACTTTGGCCACGACCTTGGCCACCTCAATACAGACCTGATGCTTGGTCTTATCCACATGCTCTGCTAATGCTGAAAACTTGGTTCTCTCGTGTCTCAGGTCAGCCACAAGTTAGTTAATCCTCTGCTGGATGGAGCGCCCCATTTCCCCTATGAAGGGTGTTTATTTGATCCCATGTTCCTGTGGGACACCCTATATAGGGGAAACGGGGTGCCCCATCCAGCAGAGGATTAACTAACATGTGGTTGACCTGAGACATGGGAGAACCAAGTCTTCAGCGTTAGGAGAGTATGTGGATAAGACCAAGCATCAGGTCTGTATTGAGGAGGCCAAGGTCGTGGCCAAAGTTGCTCAGTTCCATCATCGTAAATTCAGGGAAGCCATTGAAATGGAAAGAAGGCCCATCAATCTCAATAGAGATGATGGCTGGAAAACCAACAAATCTTGGATCCCTGCCCTTTCATTCTGGTATCCTTTTTTCCGTTTCAGTTTCCATCCTATCTTCCCTTTCTGTCTTGATCTGGGTGTCTCTATCAAATAATTTTTATTATTATATATTATCGTATATAGGGTATACATATTATGTATTTATAGTATTTTATATCGTATATATTATTTTATTTTTATTTTATTACAATATATATATAAATAGTAATTTCACCTAAATTTACCTGGTTCCTTAATTAAATAAATATTTGGATTATGTTTTAATAATATAATATTTTTTTATTAAGTGAATGATTATAATTTGTTTATTTATTTTATTAATGTGACGGATTTTTGTTTCTAATTTTATAGATTTTAATATAATGTTTATATAGGATTATTAGATAAACATAAGGTTATTTATGGTTAAGGTTCCGTCTTAATATTATTTTTATATACTATGCAATTTTTTTATACATTATTTTTATATACATTATATATAGGTATATAATATTATGAAAGTAATAAGCTATTATTAAAACTAACTTAAGGAAGTATGGTATTTGGTTTAACCTAATTTCCTAAACTATAATAATAATGTATGTATTGGAAATATTAGGTAATCTATAGTATATATATTTACTATATGTTATATATATATTTATTATTATTGTTTTAATATATTAAATGGGTACTTATTATCGATTGTTATTAACTATACTGTATTCTATTATTCTTATAACTATTTTCTCCGCTTATTTATATTAACTATTTTTATTGGCATTTCTCCATTGAATGTAGTTATATATGTATAATTAAATATTGTAATAAAATAATTTTTAAACTAACCTTAAGGTAATATGGGATTTATTTACCAAATTTATCTTTGTTCCATAAGGATAATAATTAATATTAAGGATAAAGGTTGCTTTATATAATTATCTTTATGAATTTAAATAAATAAACTATTTAATTTTTTAATTTTTTTTACCTAGTGTAACTTATTTCCACTAATAAAATAGTAAATATTGGGAATAATAATATTAACTAGAATAATAATGATTTAGCAGGGTCCTTGGGTCAAAATTAGACATTAATGGTTTTTAGCTGTTGGAATCTCTGATCGAATTATTTAAAGCGCTAGACGAGATCTGTCTCCTCAACTTGTCCTGACGATGAACCACACTGGTTGGTTCAAAACGCGTCGGCAAATGTCTTTCCTTATGTGATTTACGTCGAAATTCTTCTTATAATTATCATGGATCACAGAAGCCTCAATTCTACAATAAATATTCTATGTTTAGTTAACAATAGAAGCAAATGAATTTCCTTCTATAATGTTTTAATTTGCTCATTTGCTCATTTTGGATGTAAATCCTCCTATGATGCCGATGGTTTGATTTCCTTTATGATAAGCCATGTAAATACGAGGCTCAATAACAATGTTAGAAGCGTTATGCCTTAATAGAATGAAAGTAAACATACAAAAATAATAATGAGAGATTTGTGAATGAGTGTTTTAGACATGAGGCTTAGTGTAGATTTATATAATTCTTACCAACTAGGTTAATGACATTAAAGAAATAGTAACACGTATAAATCATAATTAATCAATTTCAAAAAAAATGGAAAAGAAAAGTTCTCTAAAAGATAAGTGAAATCAATTGTTCTATAATAAAACTTCAAGGTAAAAGAAAACTAAGAAAATTTTAAATGAATAAATGTATAATAATGTTTCAAATGAGAAAAATGAAACAAATGAAGGAAAACCTTAGGGGCTAAGTTTAATAGATGAGCTATTTTTCTGTACCTTTTTAAAAGAAAAAACAAATTTCTAATTTCCATTTTTCTAAAAATGTTTCACCCAAACTTTATAGGAGAGGTTTATTTGAATATTTTTACAAAAATATCAGATTTTGGTATTTATATATTGGGGACTAGTAAAATTTATGAAGGTGTCTAAAATTTTAAGGTAAGTTCCCAAACTTCAAATATATCATGATGCAAACAATAAAAAAACACACTTGTGTTCAATATAATTGCCAAGAGACAACTAACTAAACAATCTTTCTAGAATTTGACCATCGATAAAAATGAGGTAGAAAGATCCTTCTAGTCTTTGTATTTTTTAGATGTCTCAACCAATATTTTCATAAACCTGATAATACCAATACATCATCATTGGAAATTAGTATTAATGGCCTTTTCTTCATCTCCATTATCTCACTTTAAAATGACAACTCCTATGGGGAAGTGTTTCTCTACCACTAATTTCTTATGTAACCATCTTGTAATTATTTGCTAATATGCGATAAATATCTTACTTTCCTTCTCTATTTCTTCTTCGATTTTAAGTATGATATCAACTATCCTTTTCATGAATATGTACTTCCACCCTCATGAGCCATTGATTAAAAAAAGATATGGTATGAATATTTTCAATTGGAAAATAACTTTTATCCTCTAGACCATGAAGTAAGGAGAAGTCTATAGAGTATTTCAAAATTGCTTGATAATATCATATAACACTTAGTAAGGAATTGTGCCAATAATTTTAATCGTTTAACTATATTTCTATTGAGAAAATGGATACATTTCCTCTTAGTTGAAATCACAAAAGTAATTTAAAATAGAAATGATTCTCTCATGGAAATGTTTTTGAAAATATGAAAAGACTACTATGATGTATTATATCCAATATCATTTTCCTTATGTACTTTTAGAAAAGAAATGTACTTTTAGAAAAGAAGATCATAATATTTTGAACCCTTTTATTCTTTTTAATATGTGCACAAGAAAACATCCTTCATGAGAGAAAACTTGAGTTTAAGGAACAACCATATACGTTCAAGGAAAAAAATACTATATAGAATTATTCAAGAATACAATGAAGAGAAATAATGGGATTATGTTGATAAGAGGAAGCATTTCAGTTAAACATCAATTCAGAAAGAGAATAATAAGAATAGTTTTCAATACTATGAGATGATAGGACATGTTGAAAATACTTCTTAGAAGAAAACTAAATAAGGATAAAGCCAAGATTCTTGAAGGTGAAGTGTCGACTAGTCGAATGACCCATCAATGGAATCAAATTTTCGAGGCTGAGGGAGATAACTATACATTGTTTGTTGCTACTTATTAACTATTGTAAGCTTATACTTCTAAAAATGATTACATATTTGGATCTATTTGTATCCTTGGATTTTTCTCTCTTTTATTAATTGAGTAGAGATATAAAAAAGAAGTATTTGTTGCTAATGATTATGCACTTATTTATGTTGTTGGTTATGGGAGCATTGAGTGCTAAAATGTTGTGACCATTTATACATAACATGGATTGTTCTCTCTTTTATTAATTGATTAAAGATATAAAAAAGAAGTATTTGTTGCAAATGATTATGCACTTATTTATGTTGTTGGTTATGGGAGCATTGAGTGCTAAAATGTTGTGACCATTTATACATAATATGTAACAGTTCTAATTTGTTTTATATATGCTAACTAATCAAACAAAAAAAAGATAAATTGTAGCCTTATAAGCTTGTTAGGAAGAACATTACCGATGAATTTATCATGGTTGTTTGGCACATATCTAACCCAATAGAAAAATGGTAAAGTTATGTAATTTCCCTAAAAAAAGATGTCATACTAATTACAATCATAGGAAAAACCAAAAGTGAAAGAAAAGTTTGGCACAAAAAAAACTCAAGCATTGAAATTCCGAACCGAGACTGGTGGTGAAGTTTAATATAGTTAAGGATTACATTGGTTTAGTGTACACCTCATGGTGCATGTAATGGTTTTGTGTTTGAAAATCATTACACATGTACTGTTTTTGTGTGTGAAATCATCACTATGACATGTACCTGAGATAGAGAAGAAATAGAGTAAAATTTTTACTACATAATGACTTATGTGTAGTTAACAAACTATCATTAACCATTGCAAGATATATTTAAATTTAAAATTTATTCCATAAAAATGATCATCTCTAATTATCTCTCCAAAAAAAAGTGACTAACCTATAAAATTCTTACTAAGAAATTCCTACTATATAACAACACTGCGAGATATATTTAAATTTAAAATTTATTCCATAAAAATGATCATCTCTCAAAATTCAAGTAATATACAGTTACCTCTCCAAAAAAAATGTGACTAACTTATAAAATTCTTACTAAAAAAATTTGTACTATATAACAACAGAATAAGAAAATATGTGAACTGGGATTTTGAAAACTACTTATCATAAGATAGTTCCTCCTAGACAATATTTGTAGATAACGCACCTTAGCAAAATACTATTGTTGAAAAGAAGAAAAATCTCTGTTGAAATGGCATGGTATGGTGTTTTCTTCGAGACAAATATTGACTACTACTCAAAATACATTTTGAACATAATTGTAGCAAAATACTGTTTTGAAAATTATTGTAGCAAAATACTGTTTTGAAAAGAATAAAACGTTTGTTGAAATGGCATGGTGTTTTTTGGACAAAGATTGACTACTATTCAAAATACATTTTGAACATAATTGTAACGAGAGCATATACAGAATAAGGATTCTCTTCAATAATGGAATGAATGAAAACACCTTATAGAGTACCAATGTTTGGTGTGTGGCTCGGGCTCATAGTTAAGTGTGTATTATGATGGGCACTCTTATGAGTTAAGAGCTGATATTTAGAAGATTTGTTGTATTAAATGTGTGAGATAACATTGAGCATTGCTTTCTTTATTTTTTTTATTCTATTCAGGTTGAGAAAATGGAAAATTAGAAATAGATGTAATAATATGTTATGTTTTAATAGATTTTTTGAATAAATAAATAAATAATTTATTTTATAAATTTATATTTTAATTAAACACTGAATTAATGTATAATAATATAACAAACACGCCTGGAAAAAACGAAGCTATACTTGAAAGAAATAAATAATATTAACAATGAAACCATAAATTTTAATAATTACACACATTGATATTCTTATATATGTGCTGCCAGAAAAGCCAAAACTTCAACCATCACTGTAAATTTAAGCAATTATGAAAATCCCACTTGAGCATTGACCAAAAGCGAGGTTGGATATTACTATTTTTTCTACAAATGATGTTGCCAAACGTAATGGATGACGGGAAGAATTTACATCATGCCACCCTTATTAGCAGGAAAGATCATTGAACACCTTTTGGATATTCCTAATTTTTTCTAGATGATGTTGCCAAACGTAATGGATGACGGGAAGAATTTACATCTTGCCACCCTTTTGAGCAGGAAAGATCATTGAACACGACACCGGTTCGCTGAGGTTAATAAACACCACCTTGATTTGAATTTTTTGTCACAGGGGGACATCTTCAACTGGGGATCGAATTTTGTCAACGGATTTTGGCATCTCATTCGCTCGACATTCAATTTAATTTGTTTATAAATCTCATCACCGTTGGACTAAAGATATAACCAATGTCGATAAAATTCCTTTTATTGGAAGGAAAAATGTAAAATTCTCCTTATTTCAATCTGGCTATTGAATTTATTATTTTAGTGGCCCACGGGAGCTACAATTAGGTTTTGATGATGTTGATTCTTTTCCAATATGGTAGACCAATATAACGATAATCATTGTGAATAGTAATGGTGTAGACCCTCAGTATGCTTTTCCATGATCGTGTCTGTAGCTGCGGAACTACTTTTTGATTCGAATCTAATCAGGATACTGAACATAGTATCCTGCAGTTTATGCGAGGATTCAAGTCGTATGGTTGTAGCAAGCGGAGTGTTTGTCGGTTGTATAGCTATGCGCAGGCAACAAATCATCGTTCTGAACGGAAAGATGTATGAGTCCATCGTGTTCGAAAGGGCTGTGACAAACAAAGTATATGGTGACCATAAAAAAAAATAGAAAATGTACTGATAAAAAGATAATTACATGATAGGTTTGGTTTGCAGGTCACTTATCTTATAAATACCATGGATACATCTGCTTTTAGACGCATACTATATTGGATACATCTTAAATGCAAGCAATTTTTTTAACATAATTCTTATTTATATTTATATAAATTTTATGTAAATATTTTTACTTTTAAAAGTGAAATAGTTGCAAACTCTTTACCTTTTAAATTAGTATAAGTAATTTAGCAGGGTTATATAACCAATAAGGATTGGAATCTTGGAATCTTGTGTAGATAAAAATCTATTTTGTATATTAGTGTAATTACTTATATTAGATATAGGATATATTTTCTTTGTCAAGTTATAATTAGTTAAATTATAATTTATTTTAAATAATAAGTTGTAGATATATAGATTTTAAATGAAATATGTAACAAGATTATTAGTCATGGAGAATTATTTTTATTTTACAATGGACATGTGTTATAATATAATGAGCCAATACCATTTCTTATCACTACAACATGTTAAAAATCATAGGTCAATTCATATAACACTTATTCACGTAACATTATTTTTAATTTTTGAATTAAGTTAAGAGAGAAAAAATTGTATATACTATTAAATAGATAAATTTAAATTTAAATCTACTAAGACCTAAATCTTATGTCATTATGTTCATCTTCAATATCTTCCACCTAACTTTGCAACATAGATATAATCGAATTCCATAGAATTGGCTTGAAAACATTGTCATCGTTTGAATGAAGCTCACAAGTTACATAACCATATTGTTTAATGAATAAAATAATAAAAATAAAGATATTCAGTTTTACTTTCCTACGGTTGTCACACATACACAATTATTATAGCCTTAAAGTGCGATAATGATTATAGTTATTCGACAAAGCACGAGTTGTACACTTTTCTCAGGAAAGTTGATGTGTCAAAGAAAAAGAAAGGTTTACGAAGTTGAAGATGTGCATGGAATTAAGGATGTGTGGAAGAGGGGATATGTTTATTGAGAACAGGTGTACAAAGGAAATGTGTTTGTGGACCAAGGAACTCAAACCTTCTTTTACACACATGGAATTTCTCTCAAAATATATAGATTGTCTTACTCATAAATATATAGATTGTTTTACTCATAAATTTGTAGTGGGGAGATTTTTTTATTTTGTTTTAAAGGGTCCAACTCAAGTCATTTTGGAAAATATATTCACGTTCTCTATAAAGATTTTAAAAAGTAGTGCATCATGTTATTTTTTATTTTGGTTGTCTACTATGTAGCATAGGTATTACTATGTAGCATAGGTATTATTGCAGGGAGATTATTTTTATTTTGTTTTAAACAGTTTAGCCCAAGTCATTTTGGAAAATATATTCACTTCATATATAAACATTTTAAAAAGTAGTGCATCATGTTGTTTTTAATTTTAGTTTTCTACTATGTAGTGTAGGTCCTATGTAGGTATTGTTGCAATGTATATAACTTTTTTGTAGCTAAAGTCTATAAAGAAGAAATGCAGTTGACACAAAAATAATTGGACATAAAATGACATTTTATTATATAATAAATTAAAAATAAATATTAATTAAAATATATTACAACTTATAATATGATAAACATCGACTTTAAGACCATGTCATTGAAGACTCATTCCACATAATGAAGTCATAGTGCTTAGTTGAAATTGTCAAGGGTCACAAACTAACAACATGGATTTCTATGTCATTTAATATAAAGATTCACATCCCACCATGCACCTGCATGTAGGGAGTTAAGATCTAATAGAAAGAGAGAAGGGCATAGTTAATGGAAAGCAATAGATTTGAAAGTCTTACAATAAATAAAAAATGCACTTTGCTTCACAGGAGTTTTATAAACTGTGCTCCTCAAGTTCCTATTGAAGGTATCCAACTTTCAAAAATCTTACCAAGTAGCATAAAAATAAGTTGTTGTTACTAATTTGACTTTGTTGTATTTTTTTTTTTTCCTTCATGGCTTCATGGACATTAGTCTGTATTTTTACTTTCACATCTTTCTACGACTTTATTTGATAACATGTTTCATAGATATTTGTATTATGTTAAATGACTAATGGAATATACAATTATGTTACGACTTTATTATATTAATATTAACCAAATTGGTACTTTATAGTTTTTATTACTATATTACTATTACCTAAATTGTTGATTTATTCTTTATAGAAACTATTTTTTAAGCCAACTAAATACATGTAACTTGAAATCCAAAAAAGATAAATATATAAATAAGAACAAAAAAACATAAAAAAATATAATTAAACTTCAAACGCAATGAAAATAAATTATTTTAAAAAAATTATATCATCAATATTCTTATTTTTTAATTAACCATTTTTCCATTAAGCTTTTCTCTGGAAACAAATAGAGCGATCATATTTTTATTAATAGAAACACATATAATTTCAAATAAATGGCATTATTCCACAATTTTTTTTATAATTCTTACCAAAAACAAGGCACCTTCTCTGTTTTTTATTATTACTTTTGAATAATGCACATAATGTATGAAATTATTTTTAATTGATAAATTGAATTAAAATGGAAAAACAAATCTATATATACCGTTAAGCCAGCACACAAATTTAAATCTATTGAAATTTTAATACCATGCCATTATGTTAGATCACCGATTTCATCCCTTACAACTTTACAAGGTGGACGTAATCGAATTTCATGGAACTTGTTTTCAAAACATTGTCATCGTTTGAATACGTCTCACAATTTAAATAACCATATTGTTTAATGAATAAATAATAAAAATATAGCCATCGCAACCAAACCTTCATACCGCTCTTGCAGATGGACAATCATTATAGATATGTCTAAAGTTTGAGGATAATTATAGCTCTTTCTGGAAACATGAGTTATATATTTTTCTCACAACAAGAAATGGTTGTTTCGAAAAAGAGCTGCGCAAAGTTAAGGATGTGTGGAATAAAAGCGCTGCGAAAAGAGTGTATGCATAAAAGAATGGGTATATAAGGAATATCGAAGTTCTTTTACACATATGGAATTTGGTTCAAAATATATAAATTGTTGCATTGATAAATTTGTATATTTGTAAAAGAAAAATGATTTTTTGTTTAAATTATTTAATTTAAGTTATTTTGTAAAATGTATTTACGTCATTTATAAATAATTTAAAAAGATAAAAATCAGACTTGAATTGAAAAAGAATTAGTTACAACTCATAGGTGAGTACTGCACTTGAAGACTGCACTCAAACAAAGAGAACTATCTCCGTTCACCCTACTATTCATAAATGAAAGATTACATTATTAAGTACAACAGGAAGTTGCAACCAAACTCCTAAATTCTGGGAACAAATTCTAAAGTAAGGAGATATGTTACAACTTGTGTAACCATTTCTCCATTAATACAAAATAATATTAATTATTTTCAACTCCCCCCCTTAATCGAGAAAGGATTATCCTGAACTCCTAGCATGCCTCTAAACAATTCAAACTTTACACAACCAAGAGGCTTAGTAAAAATATCATCCATGTTATCACAAGTTTTACAATATTCAACACATATTTCTTTTGACTGTAGTTTCTCTCGAACAAATTGAATCTGAGTATCGATATGCTTGGTATTTTTATGAAAGACGGGATTGTATGCAAGCTTGATGGTACTCTGGTTGTCAGTTTTGATAATATTTGATTCTTTCTGCTCTTCTACTGCTTGTGGCTGCACACAATGCTTGGTACTGAGCTTCACATGAAGATAGAGCTACAATGCTCTGCTTTTTGCTGCTCCATGCTATGACCCTGGATCCAATGCTGAATGTGTAACCTATGATAGATCTTCAATCATCCAAGTTACCTGCCCAATCAGAATCTGAAAAACCTGTTAGAATAGCATCAAAAGTGTTAGTGTACAAAATTCCATAATTACTAGTACCACTAAGATACCTCGACACAATTTTTGCTGTGACCCAGTGACTTTCGAGTGGTTTTGACATGAACTGGCTCAACACACTAATTGAATATGCCAAATCTGGTCTAGTTGTAGTCAGATATATCAAACTACGAACTAGTTGTCTGTACATAGTGGCATCCACCTCTTTAGTACCATCGTCACTCCTCAACTTTAAATTCTATTGTAATGGTGTTGCTGTTGATTTGCACTGCTCCATTCTGAACCTTTCCAGCAAGTTTCTGGCATACTTCCCTTGAGTAAGAAAAGTTTGTCCAGAATCTCTCCATACCTCCAATCCCAAGCAATAATGAAGGTTTCCCGAGATCTTTCATCTCAAACACTTGTGACACTTACTGTTTGATTTCTTTGATCAGATTGTTAGCATTCCCTATTATGATCATATCATCTACATACAAAGAAATCAAAATAATTTTCCTTTGTTTATTAAACTTGGTATACAAATTTGGATCATTCAAGCTCCTATGAAAGCCATGCTATACGAAAAATGAGTCAATTTTCTCATACCACGACGTCGGTGTCTGTTTTAAACCATAAAGTGTCTTTTCAATTTACACACAAGATGTTCCTATCCCTTTTTCACAAAACCTTCAGGTTGTACTAAATAAATTTCTTCTTTCAAGTCACCATTCAGAAATGCAGATTTAACATCTAGCTGGTGTAGCTGCCATTTCTGTTTTTTTTCTAAGGAAATTAGCATTCTAATGGTGTTTAATTTGGCTACAGGAGCAAAGGTGTCATCGAAATCTATTCCCTCTTGCTGTGAGTAACCCTTTGCTACCAGTCTAGCTTTAAGTTTCTCTATACTCCAATCTGCATTTATTTTTGGTTTATACAGCGATTTACATCCTATGGGGGTTTTACCTTCAGGAAATTCAACCAAATCCAAGTATGGTTTCTATTTATTGATTCTATTTCCTTATACATTGCAGCCCTCCATGCATCAGATTTACTTGCTTCCTCATAATTTGCAGGTTCTACAATGTTTACAATCTTTGACATTAATGCATAGTCTTTCAATCAAGAAGATAATAGAGTCTTCCTATATGATCTCCTTGGTAGGGGACTTACCTAAACTCTGTCTATTTCAGCCTTTTCTAGGCTTGCATCATCATTGATTACATTATTTGTTACTTCTTCTTCTTCTTTCTGCTCCTGCTCTTCATCTTCCTCACTGTTTTCTTCCAATAGCAATGGAACGTGGCAATCACTGTTAGAGTCATCCTTTTCTTCTTGAACCTGTTCATGAAATATAACATCTCTGCTTGCAAAAACCTTGTGAGTCACAGGATTAAATAACTTATATGCCTTGAACTCAGTGTCATTGTTGGGTCCCTATAATACTAGTGATTACCCCATTGCTATTGTAGTTATACCCCTTATTAATATTGTTGTGCCTCTATTGCCCCCATATTGTTATTGTTGTGCCCCAAAGAATCCCTCTATTGTTATTTTTGTGGCTTTATATTATTATTGTTAGGTCGGCTAGATTATATTGTGACTCTTTAGACTCCTATATATAGAAAGAAGGTTTTGTCATTTGAATCATCCAAGAATTGTTCATTTATGTAATGTAAAGGAGGTTGCCCCCTCGAAGAGGCTGAATTCTAAGGTGTTGATCAATCTTTTCTATCTTTTCTTGAGCTGATTTCATAACATTTGGTATCAGAGCTTTAGATTCTATGGTTTCGCTGCTCCAAACAAATCATCATGGATTTTCTCTTAAATTTTTTCTGTGACATTTCAGAAGTCGCAAAAAAAACCCATTTGAGAAGAAATCACTCTGAATCTTGGGTATGATCTGAGGAAGTTGGTCTTTTTGCAGACTCCTGAATTACATTCCAAACAGGTGACCTAGGGAAAATCATCATAACTTTCTCTCTAGGGATTGGATTTAAATTTCGTAAGAAGGTACAAAAAGAGGATGAATTGTAGTTTTGTTGTATGCATTTTTTAGATCCAAAGGTTGAAACAGTGACTCGTGGCACGTCGTACAAGTTAGCTCTACTGAACTAGTCTA
Organism: Pinus taeda; assembly: GCA_000404065.3. Taxonomy (NCBI): domain Eukaryota; kingdom Viridiplantae; phylum Streptophyta; class Pinopsida; order Pinales; family Pinaceae; genus Pinus; species Pinus taeda. Next base: position 143,365 of record APFE031591262.1, read on the forward strand.
TAATCAAGTCACTGTGGGAGATTTCGCATAACTCTTCCTTGGAGAATCTAATTTGGGTCAAACTTGTGGGATTGGAAAGAGGACACAGAGGGCTACTACAGGTCACAAATTTAGAACTAGATGATCGGAAAGTACGGAGATACATCGAGCTCCTACAAAGTGAAAAAACATGTGCAGATTTTCTTAAATTTTTGCTTAAGCTTGGTTTGAAAAATTATTTTGAAGGAATTCAAAGGGCATAGTAGAGCATTATTATCAGTAACTAATGCCCCAAGGAAAGAAAATGCAAACACCTAGATTATTGTAAGTGACAGAGATCCCATTTTCACTGGAAAGTTTTGGACAGAATTATTTTCTTGTCTTGGTACTCAGTTAGGTCATAGCTCATCTTATCATCCTCAATCTAATGGGAAAACTAAGATAGTAAACAAATGTTTGGAAGGATATCTTCGTTGCTTTGTATCTGATAAACAGACACAATGGGTCAAATGGTTGCCTCTGGCTGAATGGTGGTATAACACTTCCTTCCATACAGCAACTAAAATGACCCCATTTATGGCACTTTATGGGTATCAACCACCATCCATCACATCATATTTAAGAGAAAATTCTAAGGTTCAGGCAGTGGAACATCACAACGAACATCAACAACAAGTCCTCAAACTCTTAAAGGATAACCTCGTGTTGGCACAAAATAGAATGAAACAACAGGCAGATCAACATAGCAGTGAAAGAAGTTTTGATGTAGGTGATTGGGTATTCCTATGGCTACAACCATATAAGCAGATGTCCCTCAAGCAAGTTAAGAAGGACAATAAATTGTCACCAAAGTATTACGGTCTGTACAAGGTGTTGCAAAAGATTGGTACTATGGCATACAAATTGGAGCTCCCTGCAGCTTCTCGATTGCAGTTTTCCATGTTTCATGTTTAAAGAAGGTTATAGGCGACAAGCTCCCAGTTCAAACAATATTGCCAGAACTTGATGAGGAAGGAAAAATTATATTGGAACCGGAAGCAGTCATAGAA
>APFE031591262.1:144402-157243 GCA_000404065.3 Pinus taeda
CCAGTTCAAACAATATTGCCAGAACTTGACAAGGAAGGAAAAATTATATTGGAACCAGAAGCAGTCACAGAAACAAGAACTCGACAGCTACGAAATCGATCAATTTCAGGGTATCTTATCAAGTGGAAGAACTTATCCACTGAAGATTCCACATGGGAGGATGAGAATTTTATACAAAAGTATCTAGAACTACTCAAGCGTTGAGGACAACACTTTTTTGAAGGAGAGGGGCATGTTGGGTCCCTATAATACTAGTGATTACCCCATTACAATTGTAGTTATACACCTTATAAATATTGTTGTACCCCTATTGCGTCCATATTGTTATTGTTGTGCCCCATAGATCCCTCTATTGTTATTTTTGTGGCTTTATATTATTATTGTTAGGTCGGCTAGATTATATTGTGACTCCTTAGACTCCAATATATAGAAAGGAGGTTTCGTCATTTGAATAATCCTAGAATTGTTCATTTATGTAATGTAAAGGAGGTTGCCCCCTCGAAGAGGCTGAATTCTAAGGTGTTGATCTATCTTTTCTATCTTTTCTTGAGTTGGTTTCATAACAACCATATCCGACAAATATACATTTCAGGGCTTTGGGATCTAACTTCTTCCTATCTGCCTTAGGTATATGAGCATAAGCTTTTGACCCAAATATTTTTAAGTGACTCACTACTAGTTTGAATCCAAACAATGCTTCAAAAAGGGTTTTTAAGCCTAAACATCTAGTAGGACTCCTATTCTTTAAATACACAGCAATGTTGATAGCTTCTGCCGAAAGACCATTTGATAGACCCTTACCTTGAAGCATGCTCCTTGCGCACTCCACAAGAGTCATGTTCTTCTGTTCTGCCACTCCATTCTGCTGTGGAGTGTGGGGCACTGTAAACTGTTGCACAATCCCATGCTGCTTGCAGAAATCCATGAACTCTCCCAACCTGTATTCTCCCCCTTGATCTGAGCGGAGAATTTTTATCCTTTTTCCTGTCTAGTTTTCCACCATGGATTTAAACTCTTTAAAATACTGAAAGGCTTGACTCTTTTTACTCAGAAAGTATATCCATGAAAATCTAGTGCAATCATATGTAAATAAAAGAAATTAATATGCTCCTCCTAGTGACCTAGTTTGCATAGGTCCACAGACGTCTGTATGCACCAGTTCTAAAATGTCTCTTTCCTTTCTATTAACATGCGGAGGGAACTCTTCTCTATGCATTTTCCCTAATGCACATCCATCGCAATCCAGCTTAACATTATGGAGAATAGGGAGTCCATCAACCATACCTTTTCTCTTAAATAAGATGAGGTCTTGCAGATTAAGATGGTTGAATCTTTGATGCCAGAGATCCTCAACTATCGATCCAGCTGCAATCATTGCTTCTTGTGGCATACTCTTCACATGTAGTCTGTACAGGTTCCCCACTCGCACTCCTGTTGCTACTGTTTCCATCTGGCTATCCTTAATGACACAGTTAATCTTAAAGAATTGAACTTGCATGTCTTGATCAGTAATCATTGAGACAAAGACCAAATTTTTCTTAATTCCTGGAACATACAATACATTTTTAAGATGTATAATGTCACCGCTAGGTAACTTTACAGGAATGTCACCATATCTTTTGATCTCATATCCTTTATCATCTCCTAAATAGATTTTCGACCCACATGAATTTTCTTCAAGAAATTCAAAGAAATCCTTCTTACCAGTCATATGTGAGGATGCACCAGAGTCGACATACCATATGTCGTCTTCATCTGCTTTTGAAGCTAAAAGAGCAAAATCGACTATAAATAGTCGAAGTTCGTGGCTATGGTCCTCTACTTCCTCAATAAAGTAACCCTTATGTTTTCTCTGTTTGTTTCCTCCTTCGTCTGCCTGCCTCTTGTAACAATCTTTAATCTAGTGACCATGTTTTCCATAGTAAAAACATTTCTTGATGGGAAAATTATTAGCAGACATACCTTTAAACGGTCTCTTCTGAAATGTGTTGGCGCTTTTCTACTGCTGCTGTTGTGGTTGCTGATGCTGCTTCCCTCTATACTGCCTCCTTTTTGCCATCAGAGCAAGCTCATTGCTCTTTGATTTCAAATTTTGTCGTCTCTCTTCTTCCTGTAGTAGAATCCCTGTCAGCTCTTCAAACGCAGGGGCTTTCTCCATTGCTAACAGCCCTGAGATGAACACTTGGTATTCATCAGTCATTCCATTCAACATGATCGTGACCAGATCTGAATCAGAAACTTTCTCTTCGATATCTCCCAATATGTCCTTTAGGTCTTTGACTTTAGCAATGAATCCAGCAACGGACTCATTCTCCTCCATCTTCAATGCAAACAGCTTGCCTTTGAGTGACAAGACACGGTTTGTATTTTGTGTCTGGTACAGGTTTTTAAGCATCGTCCAAATGTCAGTGGCCGATTTACAGTCTCTAATATGTGGGATAACATTGTCCTTGACGGACATCATCAATATGACCTTTGCTTTTGTCTCCCTTTTATCCCAATCTTGCTCTTGTGCAGCTAATCCTAGTCTCAGCTCATTTCCTCTAACGATCGACCACGCATTTGCACTTTCAAGTAAAGTCTGCATCTTGAATTTCTAGTTGGTGAAATTCGATCCATCGAGTTTTCCTAACTCGTGGAGGTACGATTCTATACTGTTATTCATATTGGATTGATAAAATTTCTTATCCTTTGATGAATAAGTCTATCTAATTGAACACTTTCAAGTCACAAAAGCAAACACCATATACCATATCCGAATTTCTGTTTTGTTGAAAAAAAATTGTACCTTCAATGAGCCACCACTGGGCAAGTCCGATCTACTCCCACCAAACAGATCAGGAACTCCAGTGCGCCACCACCGGGAAACTCCGATCTGCTGCCACCGAACAGATCAGGAGTTCCAATGCACCACCACCGGGCAAGTCTGATCTACTACCACCGAGCAGATTTAAAACTTCAAAGTGCCACCACCGGGTAAGGCCACCACTGGGAAAGGCCGATCTGCAAAAAAAAAAATGAAAAATTTGTAGATCTTCCAAAGAGAAAGAGGCTGGCGCTTCTCGACAGCGAAAGACCCATGCCAGAAACAAAATCGATGCGAGGCATGAAATTGGCACGCTTAAGGATTGATTTTCTACGCTAATAGCGATTTCTATCGCATCGATGTGACTATCCCTCTCAAAACCGCGCCAAGTGGCACGACTGTGCCTTAAAAAACTGCGCCACCCATTTGTTCCACTCAAAAATGGTGCCAGTGTTCCCGTCAAAACCGCGCCACCCTTTCTTGCGCTCAGAGATGATCAGTCATCTGAGACCTGTGCTACAGGTGTTACTGCAGTCCACCTAATTCTACAAAGCTTCTATATACAACACCGCCACTATAGTTTTGTACAAAGATGCATCCTAAAACAAAAATAAGGTTGTCCCTACTCTGTGCTCTGATACCAAGATAAAAATAAGACTTGAATTGAAAAATAAGGAGTTACAGCTCATAGGTGAGTACTGCACCTGGAGACTACACTCAAACAAATAGAACTCCCTCCGTTCACTCTACTATTCATGAATGAAAGATTACATCATTAAGTACAACAGGAAGTTGCAACCAAACTCCTGAATTCTAGGAACAAATCCTAAACTATAGAGATACGTTACAACTTGTGTAACCATTTCTCCATTAATACAAAATAATATTAATTATTTTCAACTTAAAATGTAGTGTATCACATTACTTCTTATTTCGGTTGTCTACAATGTACTGTAGCTATTATTCTAGTGTATATAAGTTATCTATAGTTAAAATGTGTGCTGAATAAATGCATTTCACACGAAAATAATTGAACATACAAAAAACAAAAAACAAAAAAAATTTAATATATCATGAAGTAAAAATTAATACTAATTAAAAAATATTATAACTTATAATATGGTAAATGTGCAGTTTGAGACTACAATATTGTTGGACTTACTATAATAGTCCGAAATAACAACATCTAGTCAATTAGATTAATCAACCGGTTTTTAATTAACACAGAATTTGTCAACTAGTTAACATTAAATTCAAAAAATATGAGTGAGGAGAGACAACTTACCTATGGAACGCTAGTTGAATTCTGCTAACTGCAATAAAGTCTTGGGGATGACTCTCCACCCAACTGTAGGCTCAATTGCACAAAATCTTGCTACAATTGGCCACCCCCGAGCCCTCAATCAACATAGTACTGCCAGGGAATGCTTTGTCTCACAACACTATTCTCCCAAAAGAATGGATGAGGAAATCATGGAATGATGGAATGCCTCTCATCTTCCTCCTCATATATTAAATAGAACAAACATTGGAAAGGGAACCACATGCACACACTCCATGTGTAAGCATTCAAATTTACTGGTTTCTTGTTTTATTCTTTTATTTTTACTTTTTGATAGCTTTACTAATTTTTACTGCTTTCTTTTTTTATTCTTATTTATATGTATTGAGAACATGAACATGTTATTTATTTATTAATTTATTTACTATTACTATTTTCTTATTTATTGTTTATTATTTATTTAATATTATATTATTTATTATTTTTATTATTTATTATTTATTATTAAGCGATATTACACTTATTTCCTGGGATGAACTCATAGTGCATCATTTAAAATTGTAGAGGGCCACATACTAACAAGGGCCATAAGAAAGGGCTTTTATGTCATTTAATAGAGATGTTTATCTCATGCAACTAGACTACAAGTAAGGAATTACACCTTAGTAGTAAGGGAGGGGCACAATTAACAGGAACCATGAGACTGGAAAGTCTTACAATAACTAAAAATTTGATGTCAAGCCATAGTATTTTTATAAAATCTATTTCTAAGATTCCTAGTGAAATTATCCCACTTCCAAAAATATTACCATGTAGCATAAAAATAGATTGTAGTTACTATGTTGACTTATCTTTATTTTTCTTTTCCATTAATAAATTCATAGACTTTAGTGAGTATATTTTCTTTACCCACTTTTTTACAACTTTACTTTATACCAAGTTTCACAATTCTTTTATGTTCTAAATCACTAATGAACTTTAATATCTTTGCAGCATGTTAGATGACTAATCTAATAGACTATGTAATTGCATAAAAACTATATTATATCAATATTAAATTAGTTGGCACCTCCTATTTTATAGTAATGTATTACTATTAACTAAATGGTTAGTTTATATTTCATAGATTCATACTATTAATCCAATCAAATATAAGTAAAATGAAACAAATAAATTAAAAAATAAATATTATTTAGGCTAACAAAATTCATGTAACTTGAAACATATAAACTAACGAATGCATTTATAAAACGAATATTATTTACGCTAACAAAATTCATGTTTCTTGAAACATATAAACTAACGAATGCATTTATATAGAGGAAAATATAAAAGAACTAGAAAAATATAACACATTGAAAATAAATGCCTGGCAAAAAAACAGATTTTACCATCAATGTTCTTATTTTTTAATTAACCTTTCACTTAAAACAAGTTTGTTGACTGTATTTTTAATTAAGAGGAACACATATGGTCTCGAATAAATTTTATTATTCGTTGATTTTATTTCTAGGTCTTGTAAATCATAAGAAAGATGTTCTGTTATTTCTTATTACTTTTGAATAATACACTTCTATTTCTAGGTCTTGTAAATCATAAGAAAGATGTTTTGTTATTTGTTATTACTTTTGAATAATGCACTTGTAGAAAAGTATGTGAAAAAAAGGACTCTATGATGCTCATGTTTGTGCGGAAGTAATGCATTTGTCGACGTAAAGTATGTTCGTAGATAGAATGATAACTTCCACTACTTTCTATACTTTTTATAATGTAAATCAAATTTGAAGTATTTAATTTATAATAATATTGGAAAAAGAGACACCTATTTAGAGTTAGGAGACACAAAACTGATGTAGAATCTTGATATTTATTTTCTCATTTTTTCACATACTTTATCTTTGTGCATGCCTTTCTTGTGCACAAACTTTAGCTCCACACCAGCATTATTTAGTGTGAGTAAGTTTCCTAAATTTGACAATGTTGCTAAATTTAAAACTAGTGAAAGAATATGCATATGTATTCATACAAGGTGTGGAAAGGTAGGGAGAAGAGGGAAACTATATCGGTTGTTATTAATAAACTATTATGGCTGGTCAACTTGTTTCAAGTGAAATTTTAATTAAAAAATAAGAACGTTGACGGTGAAATCCTTTTTTCATAAGGTGCTAAGATCGAACCAAAAGTTAATTGAAACCAAGCTTTACGATAAAACATGTTAATTTCTAAGAATGAACATCAAAATTTAATTAAAAACAATGTATTCTAGATATTTATGAACATATTCATGGTATAAAACTGAGAAAGCTCATGCTCAATTAACACCTCTCACCATTTTCATGTGATTGAGACCCATATACTATTTAATACAAAAAATTATTTGAGAATTCTTCATGGGATTCATGAGTTGAAAAAAGCTATACAAAATGGAACAAATTATATTAGAACAACGTAGTTAAAAAAAATAATAGACTAGATTCCCACCAAACCACTAAATCTACAATTGTCTAGACAGAATTTGAAACCCCTCATATTGTCCATTGAAATTTTAATGGTTCTAGTTATTGAGAAGAATCCATGTAATAGGAAAAAAATCTCTGAGATGTTTTATTTGTATTCTACAAAGAATAACTATGAAAATTTTGGGAAGAACTATCGAAGAAAAAGCCTTGGAACTGTGCAATTTAACTTATGATCTTTCCTTGATTGTACGCAGCATAAGAAAGCAATGTTTTTCAACAAAACTGTGTGCAATAAGTATGTTATTTAATGGACACTGCAATGTTATAATAAGTTGTAATATGCAATAATTTTTTTAGATATACATTTTTATTACATTTATAGTTGATAAAGAATGTGAAAAAAAATAGAGAAATAGGGGGAGGATTAAATAATTTCAAAAATAAAAATTAAAGAAATACTAAAAATGTCCATATGAAACTGAAACATTTATTGGAAGTTTTTTCTTACTAGAGATTGTAAATAAAATTTGGTTGATTCACCATTAAGTGGCTCAAAGAAACTTTATAGACATGTATATATGTTATGTGTCACTTTCGGACCACTTCCAACCATGTTTTGAATAAGAGCATGATTTCCCTCTCAGTTTTTGTGTTTTTCTATATCTTAGTTTATTTATGTCTATGCAACTCACCTAAATGTAGCTAGTAAAAAACGAAATAGAAGATTCAATTAGCTGCAAGAAAGAGAGCACACAAATATGAATTATTTTAAGAAGAATTGCAAAAAAGGGAAGACTAGAGAGGAAAAAAGAAAAAGAAAAAAATATGAAAATACCCTAAAGAATACCATGCCATCGCCTTTGTTTATTTCACCATATTTGACACATATTTCGAACTAAAAATTGTTTTGCTCACATCCTATAACAATTGTTGCAAAGGTTCCAATTGCATAGTTGCAAAGGTTCCAACTACATAATTTGTACTTGCTGCTAAAAATGTAGCACTTGTAGCATATGGAATAAGACAATACATAAAACATGGCATTGGTACTCTGTCAGCAATAGATCTTGGATTTAATGAGATGAAATGAATAGCATCCCACCTTTCATACCTTTTTATGAAATTAAATCACGTTATACGAGAACTTCTCCCAATAGATAAATAGGACAATAATCGAGAAATTAATCTATCGCTTATGTTAACAGTTATTGTAAGTTCTCCATGTATGTCAACAAGATCAAAATGTGTGACTTGAGCCTATGGTCGTGAGAAAAATATTGAAATGAAAGCAAGGCCATGCAACACTAGGACATCTCTTTAAAAGATAGCTTTTGAGTTTCCCGTGCAAATGTCAATTATGGACTATGCGAATATTTTTTCTTTTGCTTCACTTTCAAACGGAAAAACTTTTTTGTTAGGAGTTTTTATCATTCTCTTATTTTAAAAATATTAAAATAGTAAAAGAAAATGCAAAAATTTATTAATGTGCAAATGCAAAGAATGTGTTTTGCTATTTATTTTTGAATTAGAAAGTGTGAACCACTTTCACATATCACTAGTTTCATTGCCAACTGCTGTAGTATTTGTTGTGAAAACTTACATCTTTCTCATTGTTATATCTATAGAAACACATCCATGAAGTATGTATATCGTATATCAGCTATATATATATATATATGAAACTAGACATTTTAAACTACTTTGATTGTGTAACTTAAACATATCTCACTAGTCTACATACGTCAGGCATATTAAGTGTTAAAAGCTTGTAGTAATTATATTTATATGCATAACAAAGAGAAATCATTATTCAAATTTACTCATTTTCATTTAAAAAAGGTGCAAACTCCAATACTATTTAACTACATATTAGAATACAAACCTTGTAAATCATTTCTTTCAAAAATACACATTAGAACCATAAAATATGTAGTCTTAATGTCTATAATCCCAACATTTCATTAACTATTATTTCAAAATCTATGCAAACAAAATGTCTTCTTAACATTACCTAAATTGAATCAAAGTAACTAGAGGCTTTAGCTATTGCAAATGTAAAAGAAGGATTAGAGACAAGAACAAACTAATTGAAAACGATCACAAATTATTGATAGTAGTAGTATACAATGCAATAGTTATAAATATATGAGCTTTAAGAAGTAAGCATTGTTCAAATCAACAGAATTCTAACAACGTTATCACAACATATATTTGAATTCATGTTGCAACCTATATTTTAATTCATGTTGCAAAGGTTAACGTCGGTTATATTCCATATTATAAAATATCAAGTCGCAAGTAAAAAAAAAATATAAAAAAAATATAATAAGAGAAAAAGAAATACCTAGAACAATGAGAGAAATATCCTCTTACTACCTTAAATTTTTTTTTTTCTCATGCAAAGAAGAAACAAAATAAGTATAAAAATGAAAAAATTTCTTGCAAAGTTCAATTTAGGAACAAGATAGGATAAATTGCATCATGATTGCTTTGATATGCATCTTATAACTGAATTGAAAACAACTAGGATAATGACTTGTCCAAACATTTTCTATTTAAGATTTATAACTTTGCAGTGTAATTGTGTGTCAATTCATGCAACTGAATTGATTGCATATATTCAATTAGTTTCCTTGTTCTTTGGTTATTTGAATGTTTGTCAACATCGAAATCACCAATAATAATCGAGACACAATTCCCATGAAAAATCTGTTAGTCGATTATTGGTATTGTTTCAATGATTGCAAAGGTGGAACTAAAAGGAGAAACATATATTTTCATAATGCAATTTGGTCGTACTACATAAATTTATGACATTACAAACTCAAATTTTGTGTTTCAAAATGTTTTTTCTTCAAATATGTTTGTGCTTTTTATACAAGTATCCACTCCATGAAAAAATGATGATGCATTCAAATTGTAGCTACGAAACTCATGTTGGTTAGATAGGAAATATGTTTGTGTTTTTTGCAAGCAAATAACCATATCTTTCATAATATCTCCATCTTCTTGAATATCATCAAGATGTGTGAAAGATTCAAGTGTTTAGGGAGACCAACATAATTTCATTGATACATGTAAAATAATTTTAAACAAGATAAAAGTTCCTTTATGCATTTTCAATCAAGCATTTCATTTCTATGTTTATTTTCTTCTTGACATGAAAATTGTCATGTGTTAACTTTTGAAGCAAGAAAAACAAATCCATGGTTTTCACTCACGAAAGAGATGTGTACACTAAAGCATTTACTCTAACGTTACTCGGGCTAAATTCAAGTTGTTCTAAAGTTGAACCTTGTGTTTTATGTGTTGTCCTAGCACAAACTAGTTGTACTAGAAATTGTTTTCGTATCCTATAATCACTTTTTTCTGAATGATGAAAATGGCTTTGCAACAGTGAACACCGGTTTCCACATTGTTGTAAGGTGTGTATCATATAATTCTTGGAATTATTTTCTTTGTAACTTCCTCATAGGTGAATCAAAAAATTATATCCAAATTACATCATGACCATTTTCTCCATTTGAATAACATGCTTTCAATGTTCTAGTAGGGTCATTAACAAAGTCATCTTCAATGTTGCAGTTTCGCACATATAATTCAAAGACAAAATTTCTTTTTGCTATATTGTTTATGGTAATATTTTTTGTTTTAATCAGATTCAAAGTTTGTTTGAAATTGTCAAATGCTTCAAAAAAAAATTAACTTTATATCTCCATGTCCCAACATTTTTTCATCGTATCTCTTCGCATCTTTATTTCTATAAAATAGATATGGAAAAAGAGGATGGACTGATGATGACGATGACCTATAATAATAATGATTAATGAATTCTATGTCAACCTCCGACCATAAATTCAACTCATTTGTTAAATTAAAACAAAACCTGTATCCTTTTTACGCATTAGAATATGCAAAACATAGCATTATCTTACCAAAAACTATATCGCACTCTAAACTTGTTCAACATCATGTGTTAAAAGATCAAAGACTCAAAAACTCTTTAATAGGTTTTGCCGAATACAAGTCACGAGCATTATCAAATCAAAGTTTCCGACGTATTTTGTAAGGGTATGTTTTATTTCACACAAACGTTTATCAAGATGGTACAAAAATGGGAAGCTAACAAGAAAAACCTTATTAATAAGCACAACGAAAAATGTTCGAAGAGTTTGGAAAATGCACCCATCTTTTCATTACTTGGAAGAAAGTATTCGGATTTGTTAAAAGGCATGTAAAAGACAAAGTGCATTGTGAAACCACCAGCACTGAAGGTTGTCTTTCATGTATAAGAAATTATGACTCCTTTTAAAGTAAGTGGGTCATACTCAATTCTATTATTGTACATGCGCACAATACATTGGAAAATTTCTCTTCTAGTGAATGTCTTCCCATTGCCTGCATCTCTAGTCGAAAAAAAAAATATTGGTTAGGAGGGAGCCCTTTTCTCCTTACTCAAGATATATTTTATTATTGCTACTAGTTATTTGTTCAATTTCCTTTTCTATGTTATAGAATCATTTATCTTCTATTATATATGGCTATTTGACAATATGATAAGTTCGATCAATTTATTTTTATGTGATTCATTTTACGAAACCATTGAGTTAGGAATATATATATATATATATATATATATATATATATAAATAAAGAGATTATTATTAGAAATTGAAATAATTAATTGAGAAAATTTATATGAACAAGTGACATATGATATATGACACATGGGAAGGTGGTATTGATGAGTCATGGTATAGAAGCAAATTTTCGATTAACAATGTCAATGGTAATATAGAGATATATTTCCATCGATAAAAAATTTGTTTCATGTTTTATTAAATATATGTTTAACATATCTATTACTTGTTTTATAGTTAATAATAACGATAATTTAAATAAAGTTACAATTTAGATAGTTTTATGCTTTTTTCAAATTTAGTAAGACAATACTTACTATGAAATAATTGTTTTGATTTCTATTATGTATTGATTCTAATGAGACCATTTAATTTATGTACTTAAGATGGTATTATTTTAAGTAGATATCAAAATATTTTATTTATAGATAAAAATAAAATGAAATATTTTTACCTAATTTTTATTGTATTTATGTAATTTTTTTAAATATTTTAATTTATTTTAAAAAAATATACTATCAGTTAAAAATTAAATAAGAAAAAAATTATAATCTCAATTACATTCACTTATATTCAATTCAATTATAGATTAAAAAAAAATGGAATATTACATGTTAAGTTATTCAAAACATTATCTTGGTTATTCAAGACATTATCGACATTATCTTTTATATTTTGTATTGACGATAACCAAATGGTGCCCACATATGTTAGAATTTTAAATTATATAGATACATCTTTGGAACAATGGAATATTACATGTTAAGTTATTCAAAACATTATCGTACCCACATATATTAGAATCTTAAATTATATAGATACATCTTTGGAACATAATAGTGACGCGTAAATTTATTGGGAAATTTTAATATATAATATAGGCAATTTAATCGATAAGGTGTCGAAGGTCAGCGGATTGGTTGTGGCTTGATAGCTTTGGATAAGAAACGAGACAGGAATGAAAATGAAATCAACCATATTAACTTGATTACTACCAAATAGTTGTAGCTTAAATGGTAGAAATCTTGCTAAATTAAAGTACTAATATAAACATGTTTATATATTTTCATTTTATCAGGTTTTTATTTTATTTGATATATAAGTATATTTTTCTACAAAGTAATATCCATTACTTTTACATGATAGGTAGGATGAAAATAATTAATATTTATGATTTAATATGACTTCGACAATAATATATATCACATTATCAAAAACAATGCATGAATGAAAATTGACTTGATTACTACCAAATCGTTGTGGCTTAAATGATAGAAATTTTGCTAAATTAAAGTACTAATATAAACATGGTTATATCTTTTCATTTTATTTGATATGTAAGTATATTTTTTTACGAAGTAATATCCATCACTTTTACTTGATAGGTAGGATGAAACTAACTAATACGTATGATTTAAAAAGACATCAACTATAATATATATCATATAAAATAGTTTCTATTATGATCATTTGTAATGTTGCAGTAGACTTTGTTGAAAAAAGCGATTGAGGTTTCTGAACTTGTGATTTAATATAATGATATATATAATATAAAATTAAATGAATGGTGTTAATTTAAAATATTAATTTAAATTTCATTAATATATATAACTTACAATAATATAGATGATATTCATTTGGAATGTTAGTGGAT
>APFE031591262.1:161961-200108 GCA_000404065.3 Pinus taeda
ATATAGATTAATGAATTAAAAAATTTTAAACTAGCCTTGAATTTATGTTATATAATTTTACCTGATTTACCTTATTTCCATAAAAAGGGATTATATATTGTTAATAATAATATTATAATATTAACATTATTAATTTTATTTTTAATTTTTGACCTGGGTCTCTTAGTCAAAATTAGCCGTTGTAATCTCTGGTAAGACTATTTAACTTGCTAAGCTGGATCTGGTTCTTCAACTTGTCCTGACCATGAACCACACTGGTTGGTTCAAAACGCGTCGACAAATTATTATTTATGTAATTTGGCCGAAGATTCTCTAAACAATGTTATGGATCAAAGAAGTCCAAATTCCTTAATATTTTGTATTTATTTGTTCAAAATATTAAATTTATATTAATGCCGACTAATAAAGCACGAGCATTTACTTAGATTTATTAAAATATTAGATGGATAGTTTTACATAAGAATTAAAAATACGCTGTTGAATATGGTTTTGATTTAATAATTGTGTATGAAACAATGCGTATAATTGAAAATGGGATGGATACTATTAATTTAATTAAAACTAAACTTCTATGATTTATTCATTCACTGTGATAATGAACATTATATAATAGAAAATGATAACAATCACATTCATTTTGATTACATAATGAGAGATTATTAATCTCTCATTATAAATTTTGTTGAGAAACATGATTGTGATTGGTAAATTTATAATTTAATAAAATAAATTTTATTAATTTAAAATAATAATTAAAATTTTATTTAAGAATTAATTAAATTTAATAATGTTATATTCACAGCAATATACTATAAATAATAATATATTACAAAAGTAATAAAAATTATATTAATGTGGACTCTCATTATAAGGCTTTCGATCCAATAACATATGGTTTTTTGAAACTATGTGCTTAAAACTAGGCGTTATAAATTATCTTACATTAGCGCCATGAAAACTTGAGTACGTGGTTTCTTTTACTTTACCAGCATGATAGGTTGAGAAATTATATGTGATCGTTGACCATAAGAAGCTGGGCTATCTTTTTCTTCTATCTCCATGATAACTTGAGAATTAACCTGCGATCATTGAACCTAGTTCTTATGGTATAGCACACTAAGTGGTGGAAATTATTCAAACATTAAACACGATTTTATTATTCACACATTATCATTATTATATTCATTGAAACTGACTTATAACATCTACCTAGACAGTAATAATGGCGTCCCACCACGAAGGTTACTTTCATTATTTCAAATCTCGGTAGGAAAGCTACGGAGGTATTGTTTTTCTTCGCTATTTTAATGGCCCGCGAGAGCTATAAATAGGGTTTAATGGAGCTCATCTTTGTCAGAGCATTCCGTGAATAATAATGTCTGTAGCCGATCTGTAAGTTATTCTGAATAGCTTATCCTGTCTGCAGCTATGGAACGATTATCCGTTTCGAATCCATTCAGTGCAGCGTGCTCGGTATCTTGCAGTTGATGCGAGTGTACAAGGATTGCTATTGCTGTTAGGGTGTGGCCAGCAGTGGTCGAATAGCTATGCGCAGGCTGTAAAGATAAATTGAATCGTTATGAACAACGAAACCAGACCACGGCCGAACATGAGTGTATATATGGCTTATGACAGAGGTTGAACTCTGAGAATCTCGGGATTTTACAACTAGTTTTTTGTTTTTGTTTTTTTATTTTAGAAATTTGAAGGATGTGATCTAATGATTAGGTTTAGTTTTTCCCAATTTTATAATCCAATTCCTAGCAAAACTATATAATCCTAAAAACAGCTCCAAACACTATTTCGGTTGGGAAAAAAAATTAATGACTTCGAATCCCATGCCCGGGAAAGCGAAAATAAACAGGTTGATGAGCCTGATTCCGAGGACATGGCGACGCCCTCGTCTGGTGATGGCCGGGACCAAATCGCTCACGACCTCCTGCACGATTTTGCCTTTTGTTAATCTGCAACGCTGCCGTTCATGGCCCGACAGCCACTGGCACGGCATGGCTCCGAAAGGGTATTTCTCAGTCTACGTCGGGCCGGATCGCACCCGGTTCGTGATTAAAACGGATTCAGTTAACCATCCGCTGTTCCGGATGCTGTTAGAGGAGGCAGAGAAGGAATATGGTTTTGACTTCGCAGGACCTCTCACTCTGCCCTGCGACGTCTCTGTGTTTTGCAAGATTCTGTACACCATGAATACAGATTATGATGATGGCGAGGATTCTCTGAACGGGGACGACGCCGGCCTGGAGCTTCTCAACGACAGGGCTCTGGACATTCTGAACTAAATTAGTGTATCTGTTATCATATTTTAGCTCGGATAGTTGGCCTTCCTATGAAATCTCCCTTTCTTTGTCTATCTGCTTTATATCATTCTCTTGTGATCAGTTGGCCCTATGGAATCTAATTCTGGTTTATGTGGTTGTTATTTATAATAATAATTTAATTTTGATGTTATGGTGTTTTTTTGGAACGGTTTTCTTGTATTTATAATAATAATAATGAGATTTAGCGGAGATTTTAAGATTTTTTATTCAATAGTTTTATAGAATTTATGTTTTTCTCTTTTATTCAACAATCTTATACTTTTAAATTTTCCAGAAAAAATATATCAAATATATTATTCAAATTATAATTAATAATGATGATTTATGACATTTTAATCCACATAAGAGATTATTGCAAATTATTTAATAATTTATTTTATTCTCAAAGCAACATGTTTCAAGTAGTTTGATTGATGTAAAAGGTTAAGAAGGTTGGTAATGTGATAAATAATTCGAAATGTGACAAATAAAGTGTTTTTCATCTTCAACCCTCTTAGTGTTATAAAGGTGACACACTCTTCCTTCTCATGATGTTTTGGGAATTGGTCTATATCTAATTTCACTAGAAGCTCATGAGAATTTGTTACTATTTTAGTAATGTTTATTTTCTTCTTTGTACTATTCAGGGCAAAGAGATATTTTATATTTTTGAGATTTCTTAGTTAAGTTCGTTATAATATCATAGTTTCATTTTTGTGTGTCATTATCACCCCACAATTTCTAATTAAAATTTGATATTAAAATATTTTTAATATTATCCTTAATTTGCAAAAGCATCTCCTCCTTTATCCCCCATGGTCTACCCAAGATAGAGCATCCTTGTTTTTGTAGAAGGTGGTGGTAATGGCTAGAGTTAGAGACAATTTGATACAAGAGAATCTTTGGACAAAAGCTAGAAGCATCTATCGATTTCAGTTATTAAGTTGGGATATGAAATAAACATTTCGCAACACCCTCCTATTGTTGTGTTGTTTTAACACCAATTGTTGTAATACTAGCACTACACATTATTGTGACACCATCTTTCTGTTGTGTTGTGGTAATGCTACCATTATAACACCCCTATTGGAAGACCGCTTTGTTGCACATTGTTGCAACATTCTTGCTATATGATTGTTGTCGTAACACTTCTATTCCAAGATTGTCTTACTGCACTTTGTTGTAATACCTCCACTTCAACATCATTGCTATAACAACTCTATTACATTTTTTTCTATGAACTCGATGTTTTTTCAATGTTGTGACTTTGTTGGATGTTGTGGGTCATGACTTGGAGCAAGTTCACATACCTCAAGGGGCTCGTCATCAGTCAATGGACTAGGACTACTTGTGGATAAATTTACTAAAAACCTATCCAATAACCAATTATTCGCTATGGAATTAGATGAAGAAGTGATGACTCGCTAGGGATTCAAAAAATAATGGTTGTTGGACATCCAATACTCATGAAAAGTGTGAGAAATGGTTAAGAAAAGAGAACGTCTATGAAGATTCAACCTTCCAACCATTGTATAAGAGAAAATTGCATAGGGGAGATAAAATATAGATAGAGGGGAGATAGAAATGATGAACATAAGCACATTTTGTGAACAAGGAAAAACAAAGGGGAGACAGAGGTAACAAAAAAAAATACATGTGAATAAGGAGAGATGAGAAGAGAATATAGTAGTGGAGAAGAAGAAGATTTCGAGAGTGGAAGAAGGAGATATTTAAGTTGGAACAACTAGAACCAAGGAAATATAATAATAGCTTGATTCTAGTGTGGAACAGACTGTGCATACTGTGACATACTTCAAACTGAAATGTTACTCTTTTTGGAAGAGTAACTTAACTATGTATGTGAAAAAGACTGTCTTTTTTTATCCTTGGCTTATCTTGTCTTCTATAAAATTTCCTCAATATCCTCATCATGAGTTATTTTTAAGTAATGTTGCACTTACTATTGGCATTATGGTGTGCATGTTTCCAGCTAGATGATGTTAGCATTGGTTTCATGATGGAAGGTAGCTCATATTCACATTTATGTCAATCTTATGTAGCTTAGTCGATGTGTGGATGCCTTCCTCGTGGCATGGTTGTTGCTAGTTGATTTTGGCATTGGCTTCATGATTGCAGCTAGCTCATGTTGGCATTGATGTCAACCCTATGTAGCCTAGCTGATGTGTTGACGCCTTCTTTGCAGTATGGATGTAGTTAGTTGAGTTGACAATGAGTTCATTGTGTTGGCATTGATTGGAACCTTATGATGTCAACCTTGATGGTTATAAAATGGAATTGGTGTGGTTGATGGTTCTTCATGTGCTAGTGGTGTTCATGGAGGTGTTTCCTTGTTTTTCTTTGTTATGCATCGATTAGAGGAATCGGAGATGATATTATAGTTGGATCATGTAGATCTACAGGTGCTGGAGATGATGGATCGGGTGTCATTTATCTTGTTGAGCTGGAAACGAATTCTTCATCTACGTCTTCATGCTCATGGTCATGTAGATCTCTTGTTGTAGTAGTATCTTGGCCTCATGATGATGATGATGATGATGATGATGATGTAGAGGTGTTCTGGGTCTGTTCAAATATGTTGCAGCTTGTGTAGATGTCAGAGGAGAGTTGATCACTTGTTGGCACTATTTCCAACCCTTGTTTGTTTTCCTTTAGGTCAACATTGCAATTGGCAGTTGGGAGACTTATTTTATCCATTTGGATAGGTGTTAGTGGTTGTGATAGAGGTTTGGAGGCATGTTCAAGAGCCAGAGAAGGTGACTAAATAGCTGGTAGAGGTTCTAGGCTGAGGTTTGATGTTTTTACTTAGATTTTTCCCCAGCCGATGGAATGGAAGCCTATGGCAGTAGTTGAAAGTCTCCAACCACTAGAAGATAAGCTTATCCATGTAGTTACAATCTAAATCATGTAATTTTGTCCATACCGTTGAGGATTTTCATAAAAATCCTCTGAATTCCTTGTGCAAATAAGATGAAAAGTGGCATGGGATTTCCTAGAGGCTTCTATATTAATTTGTAAATATTGGGAATGATTTCAAAAGGTCTTCCAATGATGTGAATATCTTTAGTGCAAAAATAGTAGGGATAGTGGATTAGTTTTGTCAAATTTTTGCATCTTTGATCCCATGCCTAAGGTGAATTTCTCCCATCACATTTTATATACATCATTTTGGAGCTAAGTATTGCTTGGTTCAGTATGATAGTGAGTGAGAGAAGGTTGCATTGAGTGAGGGTGCTTCAAACCTATTGTTGAGAAAGATTACTTTAGTGTATGAGTTGTAATGACTATAGAATGAGCAAATCTATTTACTGAAGCAATGTTTTGATTCAAAACTTAAAATTTCGTACCAGAGATGCAACAAGTTGTATTAGCATTGTTGTTATTAATTAAGAACTTGGAATACCTCCAAAGTTGATGAATCTGACATTTGTTCTGCAGGTGTTGCTAATGTGTTTTGCACATAGCCATTGTGTTGTATGTTGTTAATTGTATTATGCAATAATTATAATTTGGAGTGAGGGTTTGATGTTATGGTAAAGTAAATGAATCGATTTGAGCATAAATCTTGAATCATGTATGAAAATGAATGAAACAAGGCTCACATAATGTAGAGGAATAGTGACTTCATGGTTGTGGAGTAGTGATTCTGAAGTTTCAACGAAAGGAACAGTTTCTCCACCCAATCAGATTTTCATAGTCCAATCAAATTTGGGCAAGGATTCTTGATTGTAGTGGATTTGAACAAATGGTACTTTGTATATATGTGTGAGAAAATACTTTTTCTAAGTTGATCAGTAGAATTGAGTTTCCTAGGTGATTAGCGGTTTCCTATTTTATATGAGTCTGAGTCTCCTAGTTGATGGGAGTTAGAGATATATGTAAAAGACACATATGTATTAATAGAAGTTTCAGAGAGCGCAACAACAACAAGGTTGGTTTTTTCCGAGAGAAGCATTTTCCACCTGATATCTTGTGTCTCATTTGTGATGATGTGATTCTACCTTGATGTGTTTGTTATTGTTGTTGTCATGGTTGTTTGATTTAGCTACTAACATTGCTTATATTCATGTGATGATATAATGTATTGCTGGTAAATACATGTGTGATTCGGTAGAGAATTTATAATTGGTAAAAATTATTAAGAAGTCACATTCTTTATTCACCCCCTTAGTAGTGCTCAAAGGTTTAAAGCAATTACATACAAAAAAAATCTTTGTGCTCTATTGCAAGATACTTGGTTCTTGTAATGGTGATCTATAGGTCTGTATAAGCCCCTCTACGGTCAAATGATATCAAATCTTATTGAAACTCTTGAGTTCCATTCCTTGTTAGTTCTTATTTACCATGTTGGTTTGGTTGGACCCATACCAGGTTGTTTAGTGTAATTGCATGAGGAAACTTTTGGAGATGTTGAGCCCATATAAGGCATGTGAATGTTAGTTGAGTTCGGGACCACTAGCAACTTATAAGAATTCAACCACATGAAGGTGTAACACAAGGTAGTGTAAGGAATATAAAACTAGCAGAATTGAGAAGAAGAATTAGGTATGTTGAAGTAGACTGAGGGTTAAAAAATGAAATTGAAAAGTAAAGAGATAGTGAGGAAGTGGATCTTAGG
The DNA here is from genome assembly GCA_000404065.3 of Pinus taeda. NCBI lineage: Eukaryota > Viridiplantae > Streptophyta > Pinopsida > Pinales > Pinaceae > Pinus > Pinus taeda. The sequence continues at coordinate 168,910 of APFE031591262.1, forward strand.
GTATGTTTGACATACTTCCTAAAAGATCGAGATAGTGTAAAGGTAGAAGTTTCATAATATGATAGTAATTACAAGGTTTAGATTTTCATTGATTCAATATGAGAGATCAAAATGTAACTTGAGTATGAGAATGTTCAGGGTCCTAATCTTGTTTGATTTTCCATGAGAAAGATAAAAAAATTATGCACTTCAGTGGAATGTAACATCCCCTGGTTGATTTTCTTTGTAAATAAAAGCTAGACCAAGGTCATGGGACATATTCCAAGCTTACTATTGCATAAAACATAGTGATAGATATCACTAGAGTTCAAATAATTACTATGGAAATTAGAAAAAACATTGGAAAAAGAAAAGAGGCATTAGTTGTCATCTATTTATGATAAATAAAGGAAAATAGGAGAAAAGGGAGATGAAGGGTAAAATATTTTAATGAGAGGGAAATTGAAGGAAAAATGAAGGAAAATAAATAAATATACGCCTAAATGAGGAAAAAGATTATGAGGATTAGTTCACAACTTTTTTCAGTTGAACTTTTTTCTGTTAATATTCTGTTAGTTCAGTCTTTGGCTCTCTCATTTATTCTCTCATATCTCATACTCTCTTAAACTTAGAGTATTCTTCGAGCATTCTAGAATCACTTCGCAATACGTTAGATTGGGAGAAATAAGGAAAATGAAAGTAGGAAAGAATAAAGGAATATGTGGGTCAACAACTACAGGTAGATTTCTTTGTAGGTAATAGGTTGTATGTGTGATTTCCTTACTGATTCATGGATGCATCGTATGTTCATGTGATTTTCTGGTTATCTATTGTCATTTGCATGGATGATTTCCTAGATTAACAATTGTTTTGGCCTTGCCTTTCCATTTCCTAGATAGCCATGGTGTTGTGGGTTTTTTCCACTTGATTGTTTTCTAATTGTGCTCATTATTCCTTCCTATGGCTCTTCCTATTGCAAGGAAAATTTTAAGGATGGAAAATTTTCTTGAAGTTTAAAAACATTGGCGAATCACACTAACCCTTAATATGTAAACTATAAAATGTTTATTGATATATTTGTAAAATTATTCAAATTTATAATGATTTTATATATAGCCTCTATATAATGTTGGCGATTTTTAAAGTAAAATAATTTTATATTCTAAAATTTGGGTGAATTTTATTTTATTAAAATTGTAAATTGACGAATCTTTTTTATGGAAAAATCATGGAAAATTAGCCCATTGGGCAAAGATTAACCCCTAAATTTTTCCATGGCCTGTTGCTTTGTTTCCTTGCCCAAGTCAAGTGGTGCCCCTTTGTATCGCATTTACCATTCATGCATGACAACAACGAAATCTTGTACATTTGTAAGAGTTATGAAAAAATCTTTACACTCTTGTTGCAAGCAATGCAAGTGGACAAATTCTTTATGAATGTTGATTAACTCCTCATAAATATGTTGCACGGTCTCTCCCAAAGTTGATACTTCACCAAGTATCATTACCTTTAGCTCTTCCAGATAGACCTGTGTGCAGACTATGTTCTTTATCTCTATGCAGAGTTGTTCAACCTCCTAGGTAGAAGCTTTAAAATTCTTTTGCACTTTCTTGTTCTCAACCATCAACTACTTAGTGTTAGACTTTGCTACAATTTCAAAGGCCAAGTTGGTTGTGGAAATGGAATTTGGATTTCTATGGTGTCCAACACAATCACCCTTTCTCTCATGAAAGAAGGAGATGTGAGGTAATCTGAAAAAAAAAAATTCTCCATGCTTGTACAATCCTCTTCTCAATTTCATCATAAGACAGATTGTACATGTCCATAGCAGGATCATCGTCAAGAGGAACAATTTCCTCTTCCTCGCTTAGAGCTAACTCTACTGCTGGAGGTGTTGAATATTGAACAGTTCCTTTTTGTGTTCTTGGCATCAGGTTTAAATCTTGGTTGTGTGGCTTTGGTTCTGCCTCCACATCTTTGATCTCAATAAATTATTCAATATGATGAGCAAACTTGTTTTCCTACATATATTTTCTTTTTTGCTTTGACTGGAGGTTTTGTTCTTTCTCTTCGGCCTGCATTTCTTCTATTTCTTCCACTCTTTTACTTTCTTTTTTTTATTACGTATTCTTCTCTTCTTCTTCTTTCCTCCTCTACTCATGTTCTTCCCTCTTCCTCTATTATCCTTACTGCATCATTTGTTTCCTCTTTTTCTATGTTATTATGGATTATATCATAATTATTGGATCTAATTTCATCTTACCACTTTTCTCTCCCCTAGGCTACATGCAAACTTCCTCTTGCCCTTCTCATGCACTAGGCTATGTGCTTCTACTGATGTTGGATTTGGAGTAGCTTCCTTATGCAGAGTAATATGTGATGTATCTACAAAGATGACTAGCTTGTGGGAATTGGAGGCATTATAACAATTCTTTGACGCTTCCTCCGTAGGTGAGTCGAATGTCATGTTTAGCCACTGAAAATGGATTCTCACACAGACGTCTTTAACAATCACGGTTAGATCCTACGAATTGAAGTCTAGAGTATTGAATGCAAATTTCTCTATCACCTTACCTTTGGTATCTACAACTTTCAAGTTCTTGATCTCTTATAATGTGATCTGCAAAGGAAGCACAAACCAGGGTCTTTTCTTCTTCCTATGCATTTCTATTGATAACCATGTGGAGAGATGATATGCAACCTCTTTCATAACCATCTTATCAGTAGCATAACTTAGCGAAATATGTGTTGACTTCGGGCTACCAAAAATTCTAAGGAATGTGCCACCTGGTGATGCAAAATAATCTGCGATCTGTGATATTGATTCCATTACCCCATGTAACATGCAAGGTGGCTCTTCCTGAAATATCATATTATACAATGGAATGAGGAAGTGATTAGTGAACTTCTCCATTACTCCTCTATGATTTCACCTCGATAGTATCATACAACAAAAATGCACGACAAATTCTTGTGGTGTCCAAGTCTAATACATGTTAGGGAATGAATTGTGTTCACATATTACATTGATTAGATATGAAAACATGCAAAATATAGCTTTCCCACCCTTCAGAGGATTGAGGGCATTAGATACATGGATCTTCATTTTTTGTGCCAATGAGTCTGACTAGTTGAATGATCTTCCTTCACTCACAACTTGGTTCAGAAAGAATTACCACCCTTTAGGAAAGGTCTCAGTGTTCTACTAACTATAGATTATCAACATATAATGATCAACAGCTAATAGGACCCCTTGAGAGACTTTGTATTGTATGTGTTGGTTAGTGTCTCACAAAACTTTGTTGATGTTTTTATACACCCTTTGATAATATCCTTTGTGCTCAAATAGTTGTTAGTGGAATAGAAATATGAATCCATGAGCGATTCTGGGACAATGATAAAAGAGATAATAATTTCGTGCCATAAAAGAGGAAATACCATGTCCATTGGTACTTATAAGACTCATGGTCTTCAAATATGTGAGACAATATCTAGCTAATGACATCAACACATCAGAATGTCGTATATCTGCATTCAACCTAATGAAGCCCTAATCTCTGGACATTGACAGATACCTCCTAATCTTCCATATATTCCTTAAATTTTTGTTGAGAATATTTCATTCACCTTCTGCCAAGTGATATATCATTCCTTTTCTACAAATAGTTGAGTGTCCAAATAAACTAGAAAATAAACAGGTGTACTCTCAACTGCCTCCCATGTGATTCTTTCAGTGATATCCTTTGAAGCAGATCTTTTAGGTGCCATGATAATTGTGACTGATGAAGAGAAATTCTCAACACCTGCAATATCTGTGGGAGGAACATGTTCTCATTCCTAACGTCAATTAGCTCCAACAAATCAAATTAGAAAGGAAGATCAAGAAACAACCACATGGAGTAATGAGAAATATTGCACAATTTTGGATGTGAGGGAGAGAGACTAGCTAAGGGAGTTGTGAATTTTCAAGTCTCAACAGGTAGTGATGTAGCTTGAGGCTAGAGACTATGCAATGTGCAATCCAGCTTGGGAAGATTGAGGGAGAGACTATGAATTACATAGCCTCAGTGGCCAAGGGTTGGGCTTGAGCCATTGAACTGTGTAGTGCATAGTTGGCCCAGCCTTGTACTATGCAATACATAGTCTAAGAGGTCAATAAGACATATGGAGCCTTGGACTTGCACAATGCCCAGTCGGGCAAGGAATGCTTTGACCAAACAATGAGTAGATTTCCCTAGTGAGGCTGTGGAAACTAGCAAATCTAAGAGATAGTGCGAGTTTGAGTGTATATCTGACTAAGTATAGATACATAATTGCAAATTAAATGTATAAAACTAACATTCAAAAGGAAAAACAAACTTACAGGAGGGTCATTGAAATGATGACTTTTCTAAAATGAAAAAATAAGAAAATTGATTTGACACTTAGACCAAATCGATGCTTTTACAAGCTAATATTAATTCAAAATCCCACAACCATAAAGAGAAACAAAGAAAAAAACACACACAAAAGTGAAATGACAAAAATTGATAGAAAAAGTGGCAAAAGAGGACAAAAAAAAAACTCACCCAAAAAGCGATGCAAACTCCACCAAAGGCTCTTGATCTCCTTGGCAATGATAGAGCTCCAATATTGAATGTGAAAATGAGCTCTAGAGGCATCTCTTATATAGATATAGACTAATTAGGGTTTCTCATGTGGATGCCTAATATTAAGGAAAAACAATACTTGGAAGAAAGTTCCAAAAATAGTAATTGTACCATCTTCAGGAAACTAATTATCATTCCATAATTTCTAGGGATAATTTTTTAATTTTTCTTTTTCTTTTATTACTTTTTTGGAAAAATTGAGCATGCACAATGCCAAAGACTATTGTAAAGGTTCTGAGGACTGAGAAACTTCTTAGCTCAATGCATTCCATAGTTTCTGAGCTAAATGAAACAATTGCACAATTTCTGAGCATAGTGTTATGCTGCCATCTAGAACTATATAGTTCTCAAGCTAAAGGCTGGGATGCGATTCTCAATTTTGTAGTTTCCATCATCAAGGTTGGCTTGCCTTCCATGATTGCTAGTTTTTGGAGGAAAGCCCAACAATGTTTCTAGGTGAAGGAAGAAGGTTGCCCGTGAATTAAAAGGTTTAGATTGGGGTCAAATTAAGAAGAAGAAAAAACACAAGAGAAAAATATAAGTCTTCTTCATAGCATGAATACTTGGCAAGAGTGAAATATTAGCTCATTTCAATAGAAGGGAGGCTACAAATTCTAAGCATGAGAAAAAAAATTAGGGTGGTTGTAGTAGCTACAACACTTCGTGACACACTGGTAAAACTCCAACTCTCTATATGGGTCTTAAATCAGGAAAAATAGGTCTAACTCTTTAAGAAGTATTGTTTAGTTCACTGACTACCATATTTTATTTACTATCTTAAGTTACAAATATAGTGCCTACCTTACTCTATTAGGATATTTCAACACATAGGAAATAGTTAAGTATAACTTGTTCTAATATAGAGTTAGGTAAAGTGTGTTTCTTTACTATGTACTTTTGTAACTTACAATCTGACGGTCATGATATGTAGTGATCCAATGGTTCATTCTCTCCTCGGTATTACCGACACTTGATCCGTGGCTTAACACCCAATTAGTCCATGATCTCTATTTAAAGAGCATGGAGGGTCATTTGTAGTTTGACTGTTCATGAGAGAAGCTTATGTAAAATTTCATTCTTTTATTAATAAATTGCCTGAAGTGGCTGCGTTGGCTCAGGCCATGGAATGTTTCCCTCTTTGAGGGTTTTAACCATGTCAAAAATACTAGTGTATTGATCTGTGATCTATTTGTGAGCGGTGTCTTTCGGTGTTCTATCTGAGGAACTTACCCTGTAAATTCCTACATGGTATCAAAGCTATTTGAGGGTCGTGTCTGTTGGTGATCCAAATTTGAAGCCGGTAGAACTCCATCCGACTGTCGTTTCCTAGATCTACTGTTTCTGACAAGTTTCAGGCCAAGAGGACTACTCTATTATGTTAGGAGCATCTGTTCCAGTGAAGTACCCCTTTCGTTTCATGCGAAAAGGTTTTTGGTAGCCCTAGCTACGTCATTTTTAAGATCTGGAGGTATACAGTGTTTATTTGCAATTTTTAGTTATTTTCTCTCTGTTTATTATTTCGGTTTATTTAGCTTCTTTTTTATTACCGGATCTATACCTTTAATTTCTGTGTATGCTCTTTGCGCTATGACTCTGTGCAATCTGGGTAAATTGGAAATAGAGAGGAAGGATTTTTCTCATGTGTATGCTCTTTTCCGCTGCGCCTTAGTCTGATCTCGGAAAATCAGAAACATTGAGGAAAATATTCAGTTTCCGGGTAAAGGTAACTTGAAGCCGTAAGGTTTGTTTTTTTTGTATGTCCGTGTTGGGTTTTGTGTTTTTTATTTTTTGTAGGGAAAAAGAGCTTTCTCAAGCAAGCACGCAACCCAAAGCTTCAGTGACTTAAAAAAAAAAAAAAACCCTTCCTCTTTTCCAAAAATTACTAAACTTTTAGTTTAGCTCACTTGGTCCAAAGCTAATTTATGAGAGTAGAGGTCTTGAGTTCAAGTCTCTTTTTTATTGAGCTAATTAGATTAAGTTTGGAAAGGGGGCAGATTTTTTTTTAACATTATCATTCATTTATGCACATTCCCACACTTCATCAGCATCTTCATCAACTTTTCTTCAAAAGGCCATAACTTATTCATCCGGAAGCCATTTTCAGAGCCCTTTTTTTGAACCAGCCTAATTTTTCGAGATCTTTCCATTGGAACACTTAATTTTAGCATATATAGCTTAAGTTTCTATTAATATGGAAAGTCCATGCCAAGTTATTCTTGACAGCACCAACTACTTCCAATGGTGGTCCTACATTGTGGAATTAGTTAGAAGTAAAGGTCTTTACAGAATAGCCTTAGGTCAAGTAGCCAAACCGAAAGATGAAGATAAGGCAGCTAAATGGAAAATAGGAAAGATCAAGCATGTGGGTTGATAGGGATGTCTATCTCTCCAGATCTTAGATTCCATATTCCAGAACTTGATACTCCTGATAAAGCATTGGAGCAGCTTACTAAAGTTTTTAGAATAAAAAATTAACTTAAAGCCCATCAACTTGAAAATAAGTTGCTTACATTGGACCCCAATAATTCTTTTTTCATTAAATATTTCTTGTCCAAGTTCAAGACCCTTAGACTTCTCTTGGAAGGTGTTAAGGTTAAGAAATAATATAGTAACCTTCTCTATTCAATTCTTACTAAGTTGGGACTAGCCTACTCTGTGTTTGTTTCCACCTTCCATTGTACAAGAGGAGCCTTCTTTTCTCAAGGACAAGCCTACAAGTCTCCTTCCTTTGATTCCTTTTGTGATTTTTGAATAAGAGAGCAAGAAAAACTCTTACACCTTGGTCTTCTTAATCTTGGAAACTCTTCTAAGAAAGCGTTAACCACCCAGCAACAACCAAATTCAAAGAATCCTAAGAAGTTGTATCCTAAAAGGAATGGTCCTAAACCAAACAAGGGTCCTAAGCAATTTCAGCCTAGAAAATCATGTCAGTCCTCCGTCAGAGATCAAAACTCTTTTTGCATTTCATTTTTAGGTGTCTCGCTCCATCCACTCAGCTGCATTCTGCCAGGGGCATGCAATAATCTAACGGAAAGGTCTTGTCAGTCATTTCCCCTCATGTCTGCCACATGCTAGCTTAGGTCTTTTCATCAATGTTCACTAAAGTCCAAGACAGTCAATGTTTGATCTTTTAATGGACAAGAATCATTTTCAGTCATTAGGTCTATGGATCAGATAAATTGGTCTGCAAATATGTCCAATAAATCCATGCAGGCAAAAGGGAGACCCTTACAAAGTTGTGATTTAAAGATTTTCATCGTCATGTTGACAGATTACGACCGTTCTTCAAAACTCTGTTTTGAAGAAAAGTCAAACAGTGTGTCATTTGTGATAATTTTCAAAAAATTTTATGGTTTATCTCTTCAGGTGCAGTCATATTTTCCTTGGCCAAATTCCATGTCAACAATGCCTGCAAAAAAGTGCCAAAAATTTCATCATTTTAGCTAAAAATTCAAAGGGAAAGTGAAATACAGAGTTGCATTAAATCAGGAAAAAGTGCCAAAACAAAACATTAGCAAAGTAGGTTTTGGAGAAACAAAAATCAAACCCATAACTCCAAATGCCTTTATATAGAGTTTCCACAAGGAACAATGTCATTTTGCACACCAAGGATAGAGAGAAAGCATTTCAAGGTGATTGAGAGAGCAAGCTAGCGTTTTGAGTGAGGTTGGAGGTGTTTTCACAAGGCACGACGCAGAGACAGAGAGGCGCGGCACACAGAGGGAGCACAATGCACTGGGCGCTACCACGCAGTGTTAAATTAACACGGGCGCAGTGCACACAAAGTATGCAGTGCATAGGCAGAGGGGCGCGGCGCACACCCACAAAGGCCCGGTTTTGTTCCAAATTTGCAACAAATTGCTTTGAATCCCTTCCAATTGACAGGTAGGGTCGACATCTCGATTGATCATATGTTTTTGTGAACATGATGGTGGTTTATGGCCGTGTATAGTTGCAATAAAAATTCCTAAACCCTACCACTTAAAATCATGAAAGCCATTGCTCTTAGGGTTGCAAATTTGTTGTGTTGAGACCAAGGTTCCTCCTCCCTTTCACCTCTCATTTTTCCCCTTCTTTCCATTGTTCCCTTCCCCTATCCCGTTTTTCCCTATTTTCCCTACCCTAAAACATTACTAAACCCCTATTCCCTATCCCCTCCATTCATTTGTCAAATATAAAATCCCAAAATCCTACCTTATAAAATCCCCAAACCCTCCTACATGTCCCTGAACAAAATTTCCCCCCATAACCCCTAATCCCATCATATTATTCCCCTTCCTAAAACTCCCTTTTGCATTGTTCCCCTAGGTGGCAGAGATCACAACAACACAAAGTTTCACTACATCATCAAAGGGCAGTCCAAGCACAGTCCATACACAACAATCATGGCATCTAAGCATTCATCGGAGTATGAAATGGAAACCAAAAGTGATTCATCCTCGGAAGAACAGGCTCCCTGGAGACATCATAACAGTGGCAAACATGTTAGGGATGAGCCAACCACCCTCACAGAATTGCAGGCCTACCCTCTTGCTATGTCATGTTTCCAACATCTGTCATGTTTGGAGTTTTGTCAAAAGGTGGCTATTGTTCGAGTTCATCATGAGTTGGCCAGTCTTTTTGTGCTTCACTTGCATGGAGATCATGCTATCTTGGCTGGTGTCACCTTCACACTGACACCTGAAACTGTCTCATTAGCAACCGGCATACCAAACGTTGGAGAACCATGGCACAAGAAATAGAAGGTTGATCGACAGCATTATGAGCCTTACATTAAGGACAGTTTCTTGAGGTAGCTCAAAAGAGTCTTTCCATTCCGAGATTTGAAAGATGAATATGCTCCACTGGTGAAGTTAATCATGAAATATTTCAGCTGTGAGGGGAGGTTCTCTCATTTATATGCCTATCACATCAAGTTTCTCATGCACTTTACCAGGGTACGGATGATGAACATCCCATATTTCATTGGCAGGAACATAGAGAGGATGAACACCTTCATGCAGCACAAGACCCCTCAACAGCAACTTAACAGTGTTTATCATTTTGCTCTTATTAATATTTTGGTGGTTCATCAGCCGGGATTACATGGCATTACTTGGGATGATTTCATCTCTCGTGACCTCTTCAGCACTTCACAGGTATTATCAGAGGTTGAACATGAGATAGGTGGTCCTTCCCATTAGTATGAGCACCATGAGACCACTACTATGCCAGTATTCATCACCTATCAGAGAGGAAGTAGACATTTGTTTGCAGCAGCAAAGCGAGTGTTATCTCCACCCGGGGTGGAAGGGGTCTCGCTTCCGACATAGAGAACATAGGTACAGGACAAGGGCAAGAGGCCCATGCATGATGCGGGGCCATCAGGTGAACAAGAGGCCGACTTCATCCTCATTCATGATGATGATATAGATGTGGAGAGTGCCAAACTTAGGAGGACCATCCAGGAGTAACAAACAGAGATCCAAGCCTTGTCTCTCAATTTGGAGAGGGCTAAGTGGATTATCAGGTATTTGGAGTAGAGGAACAAATAGCTCGAAGACCAGCAGGAGATCATGGAGCTGCAAAACATCCGCGAGAATCGCCAAGCTGCCCAACATAGGACGATTGAGCTCACTCCATTAGAGCAAGAGATTAACAATGACCGAGAGTCTTGGCTTGAGCGTATCAACATCCACCTTGAGAGACTATTAGAGAAGGCCGACAAGGACAAAACCATATTGAGGTGGATGGTTTATCACTACAGAGCACGGAACATGAGTTCAAAGGCTCGGATAAGGAGTTTGAAGGCAAAACTTGGGAGAGCGACAAAGAGACAAAAGAGGCAAAAAGAGTAAGATCAGCTCTGAATATTGACTGAAGCCTCTGTGGCCCAGCATAGCACTTCATAGGGAACCTCCAGCCCAAATTTCAAAAACTTTGGGGCAATTTTGGTCATTTGACAAATTTTTGGGCACAAAATAGGGTTTTTCTCCCTGTGTGCCACGCCACTGGCGCGGTGCTTATAATTGGGAGCTCCAAATCACAAAAGGTTTGCATTTTTGGATTCAACATGAAAAATCATGACTGCTGGTGCATGGCCAAGAAGTTTGGGCAAGTTTTGAGTCCCCAGGAGGTCAAAAACACTCAAAAAATGACCTCTCTGCCCCTATTTTGACACACAGGAAGCAATCTTGGTAGATTGAATTTTTGGAGGGGAAAATGAGCATGAAATTTAAAAATTTCACTTGGGTTGGAAATTAGATAGGTAGGGCTTTCTAACAAGAACACTTGTGCACAATTTTGACTTCAACAGGTACTTCAAAATTCCCTCCAAAGTGGCACGGTGCACAGAGACCCAAAGGCCAAAATCACTTCTGCTCCACAACATTTCGATTCGCGACTTTCTCCAAGTGGGCCCGATCATTTACACTACATTTTTTTTGACACCTAAGGCAAAGTTTAAAAAGTATTTTCACTAAAGGTTGGCTTTTATCCAAGTGGAAAAGGAAGGCGAGCAGTTACCCAAGCAATCTGTCAGTTTTTGTAACGCTGCACCTGTCACTAATGGTTGGCTTTCCATTTCCAGTTTGTAATCATTTGAAAAACTTCCCAACTGTGGGTCATTCCATTTCCCAATGGAAAAGTCTATTTATTGTATGTAAAACCATTTGCAAAGGGTTGGTTGTAATTTCTGGGAGACTATGGGAGAGAAACTCAGTTCTTCATTGTAATATTTGACAGAGAATTAATGAAAGGTAGCGGCTCTAGTTGATGAGATTCATGTGGTGTGAGTGTGTAGAAAATGTGTTCTCTTTAATGTTTCATATGTATTTCGTTATGTTTCACAATTCATTCATATCCATTTGCAGTGAAATTTTCTAAGTAAGATAAGGTAGAATTCATGTTTATTGCTCTGCCTGTGGGAAAGTTTCACGTTATGTGTTCTTCTTCTGTTGAAAAGGATTCATGTGTTTATGCCCTTTTCACCCTCCTAAACAATCTTTCCATTCTGCATTATTTCAAATTTAATTGCTAGGCTTTCCGCCTGTCTTGCCTCACGAAGTAATTTGTGCCTTTGTGTTAAATTCTCTCCTCGTTGTTGTTCGTTGGTCCCATACATCCCAAAAACTCAGTCATTTATCAAAATTTGCCTCTTGTTTCTATATTTATTTACCTAGCCTAAAATCAATATTCATTGTAAGTCATCTCAGACCATATCGTTTATTTATTCACTCAGTGTGACCCAGAGAGAGCCCTCTCCTGTTCTGGTAGGGCTAGCTACCAGACTGAGCATGGTTTGTGGTTACCCTGAAATTTTGCCTTCCTTTAGCCTAAGGTAGATTTAGGTGCTAACATAGTGGAAAATCCACTGGGGATGAAATTACACCCCTTACTTCTTCATAATTCTAGGCTTCCAGATGATAAGTTTAGGATTTGACAGGCTGAGTGAGTTGGTTGTGTCCTTTTGATTTTTCTTAATAGCACACTAGCTTCTAGAAGATATACCAGAGCTAATCCAGATCCAGATCCTCCACACATCTACGAAAATCCAAATTTGATTCCAAGACTTCATCGTCAAGAGAGCTCTATATCTCCCATGTTCAAATCCCATTCATGTCCTGACATTTTTGAGTATCTTGAAGAGCTAGATTTTGAAGAGCAGCTTGAAATATCATTATTCAAGACCAAATCCGAAAGGGCGATTGACTCTACTGTCCCCAATCCACAGTTTCTTGTAGACTTGGAAACTGAGAGGGCTAACTGGTCAATTGATAATTACATTGTGGCACAGCTTCAAACTCCAATTGTTAGCCCCCTACAAACGGCGCACACTCCTCCAACACCTCCAAAGCCAAACCCACCAAGAGTGATGGTTGCTCGTTTTGCACCTCTTGTTCTGCCTCAAGTTTTAGATGATATACCCGCAGATTATGAAAGAAAAATCATGTTTTTTGATGGCACTCCTAACAGCAATAGCACTCAGCAACATGTGGACAGAATGGCAGGTTTCTGTGAACTTCACGAGATCGATGCAGAGAATGTGGCAATGAGACTCTTTGTACAGACATTTACAGGTGAAGTGAGATAATGGTTCAGAGTTTTGCCGGATGCACGTATCGCTACCTTGGCTGACCTACAAAGACAATTTTTAGGCTGTTGGGAAGTGAAAAAGAATCCTCTCCAAATTCTGGCTGAATATGAGCAAATCAAACGAAACGCTGGTGAGTCAGTCCAAGACTACTGCATTAGATTCAATTCTGTTTATAATGAAATTCCCGATCATCTAAGGCCACCTATGGGGCTAGCCATGGTGAAGTTTCTAGATGGTTTTGATGCTGACATGGCTTATCAATTAAGAGAGAGAGAATCGGCCACAATGGAAGACATGCAGAAGATCGCGGTCAGTGTTGAAGCAAATCTGTTGACAAAGAGGGCTAGAGAAAAGGCAGAAAAGAAGGTCACCGTAAAAGAATAATCTTCCTCGGTAGATCAATTACTCTGGAAGGTAGAGCAGATGCTTGAAATGGTGAAACTTGACAAACCCGAGCCACAAGTTAGAAATCCTAACTTTTGTGGCCAGCAACAGCCACAATATAGAATAAGGCAGAGAGATCAGCGAGCCCAAGAGCAGACAGCACAACAGCCAGTACATCCACCTTTGCAGCAAAATTTTGTGCATGGACTGGAGTCAAATGAGGACGGGAATGTAATAGGTGAGGAAAACCACTTCTTTACTCCAGATGATTTGCCTATTTATATTACCGAGGATGAGGAGTATGCAGAAAGTTTGGCTGTACACAAAGATGCAGATTTCATTCTAGCCAATGACACCGTTTTGGAGGAAGAATCTGATGAGTACCAAAGAGGCTATATGAATGCTCTGTCCGCCCAACAGTAGTGGTATTCACTTAGAAGCAGAGACGTGGTGGTTAAACCAATTCAGAAGAGGAAGGACGTTAAGGCATCAAAGAATGATTCATCAGTTGCACAAAGGAAAGGAAAGGAGGTGGTTGATCTAGATAGCAACAAATCAACATCAGTAGAAAAATCAAATCAACCAATTGCATCAAAAGAAAAGGAAAGGAAAGAAATCCAACTCAAAAAGGTAGAAAAGATTCCCGCTTTTAATTTAGAGAATGAAATTTCTAAATTGAAGGTATCCATTCCCTTGACTGAAATAATGAGGAACAACAGTTATAGAAGTCAAGTGTCCAAAATTTTGAATTTTGACCCAATGTCTGACATGGTGAATGTCGAAGATGATCAATCCGAAATTATTTTTGGGCCAGCATCAAATGGTGGTTCTCCTGATAGTGATGTGCCACCTTTTTATATCAGTTTAAGATTGCATGATTTTGTGTTACATAATGCCATGTTCGATTCCAGAGCCTCTCACAATCTCATGCCCACGGCTATCATGGATAAGGTGGGTCTGGACATCCCCCGGCAATACCATGATCTCTATTCGTTTGATTCCAACAGAGTAAGATGTATCGGGCTCATCAAAGACTTGGTTGTGAGTCTCGATCAACTCCCAATGAAGAATGTTTTGATGGATATTGTTGTAGCAAATATTCCTCCCAGGTTTGGCATGCTTCTTTCCAGGTCTTGGTTAGAAAAATTGAAAGGGACACTGCAACTAGATTTCTCCTATGCAACGATTCCGGTGTTTGGCCAAATGAGGAAATTGTATCAAGAACAAAAAAAGAAATACATGATTACAAACAAGGAGAAACCAATAAATCATCCGATTAATTATGTACATACAGATTTAGAGTCTTTTGTTTTGTATTCTGATAGTTTCAATGATATCGATAGTAAGTTAGTAGAAGCAGATGATATTCTAGAAATAACAGAAAATTTCAGAAGAGTTTTAAAGAGAGAAGGACAAGAACGGTAGAACACCGTTGAGTGCTCAGCTGAAAGTAATGGACAGTAAGCAGACAAAGCACGGCAAACAGATTTTCAGCACTTACAAGAAGAGGAAGAAGGTTTGTGGACCATGGATTTCGATGCAGCAGTGGGAAATGATGGTGTTGGAATTAGGATTTGGGTACGCAGTCCTTTCTCCGCCCCGAACAAAGTGCCTAGTAATGTGCGGGTATGCTCTTACAAGTTGGCTTTTGATTGTTCAAACAATGAAGCTAAGTATGAAACCCTGATTGCTGGCCTAAAAATTCTAAGAAAGCTAAATGCTAAGAGGATTGCAGTATATGGCAACTCTGAATTGGTGATTAAGCAGGTCAGAGGCAAATATCAAGCAAAGCATCCTTAGATGCGGGCTTACTGTAATGTAGTTCTAGACATCCTAAAATTATTTTAATAATATACCTTGACATGTGTGCCTCATATACAAAATAGCATTGCCGATGTTCTTGCTAAGGCAGCAAGTAGTTTGAAGATCCCAATGAACTCCAGTAATAAATTCAAAATCCATGTCAAGCATCGTCTGACCGTCTCGAATAGTCAGAGATATTGGCAAGTTTTCCAGATGATGAGGAGATTGATGATTTTCTGCAAAACAAAGGTAAGTTCAAAGAAATCTCAATTGATGTAGAAAATGACGATGGTAAAGATAATGGTAAAGATGATGTGCAGGTCAATGAAATGGACGTGTTGCAGCTAAAGAATAACGTTATTCCTAAAGGTTTGATACCTTTAGAAGAACTCTTTGATCAAGATGATGTAGCCCGCAACCCAACATTGTAGCCAACAAAGAAGGGTGTGGAAGAGGTCAATGTCGGAACAACTGCTAATCCTAAAATGGTAAAACTATCTAAAGCATTGCCACCAAAAATAAAGGACAAATATATCAGTTTGTTGTCTTCATTTGCTGATGTGTTTTCTTGGGACTATTCTGACTTAAAGACATATGATACCAATATAATTGAGCACACTATACCCATTAAGCCCAATCAGAAACCTTTCAGACAGAAGTTGAGAAGGCTAAATGCAAAGCTGCTGCCATCAATTAAAAAGGAGATAAATAGGTTGTACAAATCAGGGATCATTGTTCCCATCAGATTTTCAGATTGGATCTCTAATTTGGTGTTGGTATGAAAGAAGACAGGTGAGATTCGCTTGTGCATTGATTTTAGAAATCTCAATAAAGTTTCGTTGAAAGATAAATATCCACTACCCAAAATGAACCATATGCTTCAGCGAGTAGTGGGAGCATCTCGTATGTCACTACTTGATGGTTATTCTGGATAACCAAGTTTCTATCCACGAAGATGATCGAGACAAGACAACATTCACCACTCCATGGGGAACTTTTCATTACGCTAAAATGCCTTTTTGTTTGAAGAACGCAGGTGCCACATTTCAGCGTGCAATGGACTTAGCTTTCGCAAATGAGAAGGATGTCTTTTCGGTTGTGTACCTAGATGATTTGACGGTGTTTTCCAAATCTAATGAAGAGCACATGTACCATCTAAAAGTTGTCTTTCAAAAGTGAAGAAAATATGGCCTATCACTGAATCCGAAAAAGAGCTTGTTCACCATGGAGGAAGGGATTCAACAAATCGATCTGCCCTAGAATAAGAAAGAGATTCAAACTTTCAATGGTGAAAGGAATTTTCTATGTTGCTTTGTACCTAATCTTGTGGAACACCTAAGAGAGATTACAAACATGCTCAAGAACGACAGCCAAGCGAAATGGATGGAGGAGGCTGTAAAATCTTTCAATTTAGTCAAATTGGCTCTTTCTTCAGCTCTAGTTCTAGTCAGCTCGGATACACTCAAGATTTCATATTGTTTTCATTCGCTTCAGAGCATACTATGGCAGCTATGTTATTGCAGAAAAGAGATGATCACGAAAAACCAATTGCTTTCTTCAGCAGAGATGTAAGAGATGCAGCCTTAAAATACAACATCATTGAGAAGCAAGCCCTTGCACTTGTGAAAGCATTAAAATATTTTCGGGTATATATTATGCATTATCATATTTTGGCTTATGTTCCTAACACTGTTGTCAAAGATGTTTTAGTGCAGACAGATCCAGAAGGAAGACGAGGCAAGTGGATTGCAGCTTTGTTGGAATATGATGTGGAAATAAAGCCCACAAAGCTTGTTAAAGAACAGGGATTGGCAAAGTTAATGTCCGAGTCAAACTTGCACGCCTTAGACATAAATCTGATCGCTGCTATGTCCGATGAGAATGAGAAAGGATCACCAATTCAGGTATCTGAAATGTTTGCTCTTTCTCTGTGGTATTCAGATATCATATATGTGCTTAACAATTTGTCACCACCACTCGGCATGACTAGAAACAAAGCTAGAACACTCAAATTGAAGGCTTCCAAGTTTTGCATTCTAAATTTTGCACTTTATTGGAAAGATCCCAGTGGCATTCTGTTAAATTGCTTGGTGGAAAAAGAAGCAAAGAAGGTCATGGAGGATTGCCACGAGGGGGACTTTGGTGGTCACCTTTTTTGGAAATCAATAGCAAATAAAGTCCTGAGATTGGGATACTATTGGGTGACATTGTTTGTTGATGTATATAAGATGGTCAAGAGCTGTCATAAGTGTCAGATTTTTGAAGGAAGGCATAAGTTACATCCTTTGCCACTTAAGCCCATTGAGGTGAGTGTCCCTTTTCAGCAATGGGGGTTGGATTTCATTGGTGAAATTCATCCTGCTTCTTCCGGTCAGCATAGATGGATCCTCACAATGACAGATTATTTCACGAAATGGATCGAAGAAATTCCCACCAGACAAGCTACAGATGCGGTAATTATTTCATTCCTTGAAAATAACATCTTGTCTCGCTTTGGTTTCTCGAATAAGTTAATCACTGATAACGCAACAGCTTTCAAATCAAAAAGGATGGTAGAATTTTGTCATAAATATCACATCATTTTGGGTCACTCAACTACCTATCATCCACAAGGCAATGGATTGGCAGAGTCTTCTAATAAATCATTAGTCAACATCATTAAGAAGATGCTGGAAATAAACAAGAAGAGTTGGCATAAGAGGTTGGTCAATGCACTTTGGGTAGATCGGCTCAGTCAGAAGAAATCCATTGGTATGTCACCTTTTGAGCTTGTTTACTGAGTCGATACAGTGTTTCCTACCTCTCTCGCAACCCCGGTAGTCAAACTTCTTCAGGAGGCCAACAGTGAAGACGATCCTATGCAGAGAAGGTTGAATCAAATGGTCCACTTGCAGCAGACCAGAGAAGAAGTCTTCCAGAACACATCCAAGTTGTTGGACAAGATTAAGAAAATTTATGACAGAAAAGCAAAGGCAGACAAATTTCAGTTGGATGATGTGGTGCTAAAGTGGGATGCAAGGAATGAGGAAAAAGGTAAGCACGGTAAGTTCGAGAATCTCTGGAAAGGTCCCTTCAAGATTGCAACATATCGGGGTCAGAATGCCTTTCTTCTGAACGAAATGAATGGGGAAGATTGTCCAAGAGGGCCGATCAATGGTCGGCTGCTCAAGCGGTACCATTTCTAAGTTATTAATGCTGCTTCCACTGCCACTGTAAATACCATTTTATTTCAGTTTGGTTAGAGTTTGTCAACTTAATCTTCAAGTCATTTCAATATCAAATTTGAGTCAGTTTTTTGGTCATTTTAGTTTCATAAATGAGTCAGAGTCTTGTGTTGTTTGTCGAAATAATGACTCCATAGCCCAATGGACGAAGGCACTGACTAGCTCTTCTAGAGATCTGCTATTCTTGGCACCTCCAAGGAGCTACCATCCCCCATTGGAGCCAATGTTAGAGTCGGTCTTGTCAGTCCTCCGTCAGAGATGAAAACTCTATCTGCATTTCATTTCTAGGTGTCTCGCTCCATCCACTCAGCTGCATTCTGCTAGGGGCATGCCATAATCTGACGGAAAGGTCTTGTCAGTCATTTCTCCTCATGTCTGGCACATGCTGGCTTAGGTCTTTTCATCAATGTTCACTAAAGTCCAAGACAGTCAATGTTTGATCTTTTAATGGATAAGAATCATTTTCAGTCATTAGGTCTAGGGATCAGATAAATTGGTCTGCAAACATGTCCAATAAATCCATGCAGGCCAGAGGGAGACCCTTACAAAGTTGTGATTTAAAGATTTTCATCGTCATGTTGATAGATTACGACTGTTCTTCCAAACTCTATTTTGAAGAAAAGTCAAATAGTGTGTCATTTGTGATAATTTTCAAAAAAGTTTCTGGTTGATCTCTTCAGGCGTATTCATGGTTTCCTTGGCCAAATTCCATGTCAACAACCCCTGCAAAAAAGTGCCAAAATTTTCATCATTTTAGCTAAAAATTCAAAGGGAAAGTGAAATACAGAGTTGCTTTAGATCAGGGAAAAATTGCCAAAACAAAACATTAGCAAAGTAGGTTTTGGAGAAACAAAAATCAAACCCATGACTCCAAATGCCTTTATATAGAGTTTTCACAAGGAACAACGTCATTTTGCACACCAAGGATAGAGAGAAAGCATTTCAAGGTGATTGAGAGAGCAAGCTCACATTTTGAGTGAGGTTGGAGGTGTTTTCACAAGGCGCGGCGCACAGACAGAGAGGCACGACGCACAGAGGGAGCGTGATGCACTGGGTGCTACCACGGAGTGTTAAATTAACACAGGTGTGGTGCACACAAAGGACATGGCACACAGGCAGAGGGGTGCGGAGCACACCCACAAAGGCTCTGTTTTGTTCCAAATTTGCAACAAATCGCTTTGTCTCCCTTCCAATTGACAGGTAGGGTCGACATCTCATTTGCTCATATGTTTTTGTGAAAATTATGGTGGTTTATGGACATGTATAGTTGCAATAAAAATGCCTAAACCCTACCTCTTGAAATCATCAAAGCCATTTCTCTTAGGGTTGCAAATTTGTTGTGTTGAGAGCAAGGTTCCTCCTCCCTTTCACCTCTCATTTTTCCCCTTCTTTCCATTGTTCCCTTCCCCCCTATCCCATTTTTCCCTATTTTCCCTACCCTAAAACATTACTAAACCCCTATTCCCTATCCCCTCCACTCATTTGTCAAATATCAAACCCAAAAATCCTACCTTATAAAATCCCCAAACCTTTCTACATGTCCCTGAACAAAATTTCCCCCCATAACCCCTAATCCCATCATATTATTCCCCTTCCTAACACTCCCTTTTGCATTGTTCCCCTTGGTCGCAGAGATCATAAAAACACAAAGTTTCACTACATCATCAAAGGGAAATCCAAGCACAATCCATACACAGCAGTCATGGCATCTAAGCATTCATCGAAGTATGAAATTGAAACCCAAAGTGATTCATCCTTGGAAGAACAGGCTCCCTGGAGACATCATAAAAGTGGAAAACATGTTAGGGATGAGCCAACAACCCTCACAGAATTGCAGGCCTGCCCTCTTGCTATGTCATGTTTCCAACATCTGTCATGTTTGGAGTTTTGTCAAAAGGTGGCTAGTGTTCGAGTTCATCATGAGTTGCCCGTCTTTTTGTGCTTCACTTGCATGGAGATCATGCTATCTTGGCCGGTGTCACCTTCACACTGACACCTGAAACTGTCTCATTAGCAACCGACATACCGAACGTTGGAGAACCATGGCACAAGAAACAAAAGCTTGATCGGTAGCATTATGAGCCTTACATTAAGGCTAGTTTCTTGAGGCAGCTCAAAAGAGTCTTTCCATTCCTATATTTGAAAGATGAATATGCTCCACTGATGAAGTTAATCATGAAATATTTCAGTTGTGAGGGGAGGTTCTCTCGTTTATATGCCTATCACATGAGGTTGCTCATGCACTTTACCAGGGTATGGATGATGAACATCCCATATTTCATTTGCAGGAACATAGAGAGGATGAACATCTTCATGCAGCACGAGACCCCTCAACAGCAACTTAACAGTGTTTATCATTTTTCTCTTATTAAGATTTTGGTGGTTCATCAGATGGGATTACAAAGCATTACTTGGGATGATTTCATCTCCCGTGACCTCTTCAGCACTTCACAGGTATTATCAGAGGTTGAAGATGAGATAGGTGGTCCTTCCCATTAGTATGAGCACCATGAGACCACTACTATGCCAGTATTCATCACCTATCAGAGAGGTAGTAGACATTTGTTTGCAGCAGCAAAGCGAGTGTTATCTCCACCTGGGGTGGAAGGGGCCTCACTTCTAACATCGACAACACAGGTACAGGACAAGGGCAGGAGGCCCATGCATGACGAGGGGCCATCAGGTGAACAAGAGGCCGACTTCATCCTCATTCATGATGATGATACAAATGTGGAGAGTGCCAAACTTAGGAGGACCATCCAGGAGCAACAAACGGAGATCCAAGCCTTGTCTCTCAATTTGGAGAGGGCTAAGTGGATTATCAGGTATTTGGAGTAGACGAACAAACAGCTCGAAGACCAGCATGAGATCATGGAGCTGCAAAACATCCGCAAGAATCACCAAGCTGCCCAACATAGGAGGATTAAGCTCACTCCTTTAGAGCAAGAGATTAAAAATGACAGAGAATCTTGGCTCGAGCGTATCAACATCCACCTTGAGAGACTGTTAGAGAAGGCCAACAAGGAAAAAACCATATTGAGGTGGATGGTTTATCACTACAGGGCACGGAACATGAGTTCAAAGGCTCAGATGAGGAGTTTGAAGGCGAAATTAGGGAGAGCGACAAAGAGACAAAAGAGGCAAAAAGAGAAAGATCGGCTTAGAAACATGGCTGAAGCCTTTGTGGCCCAGCATATCACTTCATAGGGAACCTCCAGCCCAAATTTCAAAAACTTTGGGGCAATTTTGGTCATTTGGCAAATTTTTGGTCACAAAACAGGGTTTTTCTCCCTGTGCGCCGAGCCACTGGCGCGGCGCTTATATTTGGGAGCTCCAAATCACGAAAGGTTTGAATTTTTGGATTTAGCATGAAACGTCATGACTGCTGGTGCATGGCCAAGATATTTGGGCAATTTTTGAGTCCCCAGGAGGTCAAAAACACTCAAACAATGACGTCTCTGCCCCTATTTTGACACACATGAAGCAGTCTAGGGAGATTGAATTTTTGAAGGGGAAAATGAGCACCAAATTTAGAAATTCCACTTGGGTTGGAAGGTAGACATGCAGGAATTTCTAACAAGCACACTTGATCACAATTTGGACTTTAGAAGGTACCTCGTAATCACCTCAAAAGTGGCACGGGACACAGAGACCCAAAGGCCAAAATCACTTCCGCTCTGCGACATTTTGATTCGCGACTTTCTCCAAGTGGGCCCGCTCATTTACACTACATTTTTTCCGGCACCTAAGAAAAAGTTTAAAAAATATTTTCACTAAAGTTTGGCTTCTATCCAAGTGGCAAAGGAAGGCAAGCAGTCACCCAAGCAATTTGTCATTTTCGTAATGCTGCACCTGTCACTAATGGTTGGCTTTCCATTTCCAGTTTGTAATCATTTGAAAAAATCCCCAACTGTGGGTCGTTCCATTTCCCAATGGAAAAGTCTATTTATTGTATGTAAAACCATTAGCATCTCTTTATGTTTCATATGTATTTCTTTATGTTTCACAATTCATTCATATTCATTTCCAGTGAAATTTTCTAAGTAAGATAAGGTAGAATTCATGTTTATTTCTCTACCTGTGGGAAAGTTTCACGTTATGTGTTCTTCTTCTGTTGAAAAGGATTCATGTGTTTATGCCCTTTTCAACCTCCTAAACAATCTTTCCATTCCGCATTATTTCAAATTTAATTGCTAGACTTTCCGCCTGTCTTGCCTCACGAAGTAATATGTGCCTTTGTGTTAAATTCTCTGCTCATTGTTGTTCGTTGGTCCCATACATCCCAGAAACTCAGTCATTTATCAAAAATTTCCTCTTCTTTCCATGTTTATTTACCTAGCCTAAAATAAATATTCACTGTAAGTCATCTCAGACCATATTGTTTAGTTATTCACTGAGAGTGACACAGAGAGAGCCCTCTGCTGTTCTGGTAGGGCTAGCTACCAGACTAAGCATGGTTTGTGGTTACCCTGAAGTTTGCCTTCCTTCAGCCTAAGGCGGATTTAGGTGCTAACATAGCGGCGATCATACTTGGGAACGAAATTACACCCCTTACTTCTAATAATTCTAAGCTTCCGGATGATAAGTTTAGGATTTGATAGGCTGAGTCAGTTGATCGTGTCCTTTTGATTTTTTCAATAGCACGCTAGCTTCTAGAAGATATACCAGAGCTAATCTAGATCCAGATCCTCCGCACATCTACAAAAATCCCAATTTGATTCCAAGACTTCGTCGTCAAGAAAGCTCTATATCTCCCGTGTTCAAATCCCATTCATGTCCTGACATTTTTTAGTATCTTGAAGAGCTAGATTTTGATGAGTAGTTTGAAATATCATTGTTCGAGGCCAAATCCGAAAGGGCGGTTGACTCTACTGTCCCCAATCCACAGTTTCTTGCAGACTTGGAAACTGAAAGGGCTAACCGGTCAATTGATAATTACATTGTGGCACAGCTTCAAACTCCAATTGTTAGCCCCCTACAAACTGCGCACACTCCTCCAACACCTCCAAGGCCAAACCCACCAAGAGTGATGGTTGCTCGTTTTGCGCCTCTTATCCTGCCTCAAGTTTTAGATGATATGCTTGCAGATTATCAAAGAAAAATCCCGTTTTTTGATGGCACTCCTAACAGCATTACCACTCAGCAACATGTGGACAGAATGGCAGATTTCTGTGAACTTCACAAGATTGATGCAGAGAATGTGGCAATGAGACTCTTTGTATAGACATTTGTAGGTGAAGTGAGGAAATGGTTCAGAGGTTTTCCGGCTGAACGTATCACTACCTTGGCCGACCTACAAAGACAATTTTTAGGGCGCTGGGAAGTGAAAAAGAATCCTCTCCAAATTCTGGCTGAATATGAGCAAATCAAACGAAACGCTGGTGAGTCGGTCCAAGACTACTGCATTAGATTCAATTATGTTTATAATGAAATTCCCAATCATCTAAGGCCACCTATGGGGCTAGCAATGGTGAAGTTTCCGAATGGTTTTGATGCTGACATGGCTTATCAATTAAGAGAGAGAGAACCAGCCACAATGGAAGACATGCAGAAGATCGCGGTCAGCGTTGAAGCAAATCTGCTGACCAAGAGGGCTAGAGCAAAGGCAGAAAAGAAGTTCACCATAAAAGAAGAATCTTCCTCGGTAGATCAATTACTCTGGAAGGTAGATCAGATGCTTGAAAGGGTGAAACTTGACAAACCTGAGCCACAAGTTAGAAATCCTAACTTTCGTGGCCAGCAACAGCCATAATATAGAATAAGGTAGGGAGATCAGCGAGCCCAAGAGCAGACAACACAACAGCTAGTACAGCCACCTTTGCAGCAAAATTTTGTGCATGGACCGGAGTCAGATGAGGACGGGAATATAATAGGTGAGGAAAACCACTTCTTTACTCCAGATGATTTGCCTATTTATATTACCAAGGATGAGGAGTATGCAGAAAGTTCGATTGTACACAAAGATGCAGATTTCATTCTAGCAAATGACATTGTTTTGGAGGAAGAATCAGATGAGTACCAAAGAGGCTATATCAATGCTCTGTCTGCCCAACAGCAGCGGTATTCACATAGAAATAGAGACGTACCGGTTAAACCAATTTAGAAGAGGAAGGACGTTGAGGCATCAAAGAATGATTCATCAGTTGCATAAAGGAAAGGAAAGGAGGCGGTTGATCCGGATAGCAACAAATCATCATCAGTAGAAAAATCAAATCAGCCAATTGCATCGAAAGAAAAGGAAAGGAAAGAAATCCCAGTCAAAGAGGTAGAAAAGATTCCCGCTTTTAATTTAGAGAATGAAATTTCTAAATTGAAGGTATCCATTCCCTTGACTGAAATAATGAGCAGCAGTTATAGAGGGCAAGTGTCTAAAATTTTGAATTTTGACCCAATGTCTGACATGGTGAATGTCGAAGATGATCAACCTGAAATGATTTTTGGGCCAGCATCGAATGGTGAGTCTCCTGATAATGATGTGCCACCTTTTTATATCAGTTTAAGATTACATGATTTTGTGTTACATAATGCCATGTTCAATTTCGGAGCTTCTCACAATCTCATGCCCAAGGCTATCAAGGATAAGCTGGGTCTGGACATTACCCGGCAATACCATGATCTCTATTCGTTTGATTCCAGCAGAGTAAGATGTATCGGGCTCATCAAACACTTGGTTGTGAGTCTGGATCAACTCCCAATGAAGAATGTTTTGATGGATATTGTTGTAGCAGATATTCCTCCCAGGTTTGGCATGCTTCTTTCCAGATCTTGGTT
This sequence comes from Pinus taeda, assembly GCA_000404065.3. Taxonomy (NCBI): domain Eukaryota; kingdom Viridiplantae; phylum Streptophyta; class Pinopsida; order Pinales; family Pinaceae; genus Pinus; species Pinus taeda. The sequence goes on from APFE031591262.1 coordinate 193,794, forward strand.
AGCAAAATTGAAAGGGACACTACAACTAGATTTCTCCTATGCAACGATTCCGGTGTTTGGCAAATGAGGAAATTGTATCGGGAACAAAAAATGAAATACATGATTACAAGCAAGGAGAAACAAATAAATCATCCAATTAATTATGTACATACAGATTTAGAGTCTTTCATTTTGTATTCTGATAGTTTCAATGATATCGATAGTCAGGTAGTAGAAGCAGATAATATTCCAGAAATAACAGAAAATTTCAGAGGAGTTTTAAAGAAAGAAGGACAAGAACAGCAGAACACCGTTGAGCTATTAGCTAAAAGTAATGGACAACAAGCAGACAAAGAACAGCAAACAGATTTTCAACACTTGCAAGAGGAGGAAGAAGGTTTGTGGACCATGGATTTCGATGGAGCATTAGGAAATGATGGCGCTGGAATTGGGATTTGGGTACGCAGTCCTTTCTCCACCCCAAAAAAAATGCCTAGTAACGTGCGGGTATGCTCTTACAAGTTGGCTTTTGATTGTTCAAACAACGAAGCTGAGTATGAAGCTCTAATTGCCAGCCTAAAAATTCTGAGAAAGTTGAATGCTAAGAGGATTGCAGTATATGGCGACTCCGAATTGGTGATTAAGCAGGTCAGAGGCAAATATCAAGTAAAGAATCCTCGGATGCGGGCTTACCATAATGCAGTCCTAGACATCCTAAAATTATTTTCAGAATACACCTTGACATGTGTGCCTCGTATACAAAATAGCATTGTTGATGCTCTTGCTAAGGCGGCAAGTAGTTTGAAGATCCCAATGAACTCCAGTAATAACTTTGAAATCCATGTCAAGCATCGTCCAACCGTCCCAGACAATCAGAGATATTGGCAAGTTTTCCAAGATGATGAGGAGATTGATGATTTTCTACAAAACAAAGGTAAGTTCAAAGAAACCTCAATTGATGTAGAAAATGACGATGGTAAAGATAATGGTAAAGATGATGTGCAGATCAATGAAATGGACGTGTTGCAGCTCAAGAATAACATTATTCCTAAAGCCTTGATACCTTTAGAAGAACTCTTTGATCAAGATGATGTAGCTCGCAAACCAACATTGCAGCCAACAGAGAAGGGTGTGGAAGAGGTCAATGTCAGAACAGCTGCTAATCCTAAAATGGTAATATTGTCTAGAGCATTGCCACCAAAAATAAAGGACAAATATATTAGTTTGTTGTCTTCATTTGCCGATGTGTTTGCTTGGGACTATTCCGACTTAAAGACATATGATACCAATATAATTCAGCACACTATACCCATTAAGCCCAATCAAAAACCTTTCAGACAGAAGTTGAGAAGGCTAAATCCAAAGCTGCTACCACCATTTGAAAAGGAGATAAACAGGTTGTAAAAATCAGGGATCATTTTTCCCATCAAATGTTTGGATTGGATCTCTAATTTGGTGCCCGTACAAAAGAAGACAGGTGAGATTCACTTGTGCATTGATTTTAGAAATCTCAATAAAGTTTCATTGAAAGATAACTATCCACTGCCCAAAATGGACCATATACTTCAGCGAGTAGTGGGAGAATCTCATATGTCACTACTTGATGGTTATTCTGGATATAACCAAGTTTCTATCCATGAAGATGACCAAGACAAGACAGCATTCACCACTCCGTGGGGAACTTTTCATTACGCTAAAATGCCTTTCGGTTTGAATAATGTAGGTGCCACATTTCAGCATGCAATGGACTTGGCTTTCACAAATGAGAAGGATGTCTTTTTGGTTGTGTACTTGGATGATCTGACGGTGTTTTCCAAATCTGATGAAGAACACATGTACCATCTAAAAACTGTCTTTCAAAAGTGCAGAAAATATGGCCTATCACTGAATCTGGAAAAGAGCTTGTTCGCCATGGAGGAAGGCAAACTACTCAGGCACATTATCTCAAAAGATGGAATTCATATTGACCTAGCACGTGTACAAGCGATTTAGCAAACTGATCTGCCCCGGAATAAGAAAGAGATTCAATCTTTCAATGGTAAAATGAATTTTCTACGCCGCTTTGTACCTAATCTTGCTTAACACCTAAAAGAGATTACAAACATGCTTAAGAATAACAGCCAAGTGAAATGGATGGAGGAGGCTGTAAAATATTTCAATTTAGTCAAATTGGCTCTTTCTTCAGCTCCAATTCTAGTCAGCCCAGATTACACTCAGGATTTCATATTGTTTTCATTTGCTTCGGAGCATACTATGGCAGTTGTGTTATTGCAGAAAAGAGATGATCACGAAAGACCAATCGCTTTCTTTAGTAGAGCTATAAGAGATGTAGCCTTAAAATACAACATCATTGAGAAGCAAGCCCTTGCACTTGTGAAAACATTGAAATATTTTCAGGTATATATTCTGCATTCTCGTATTTTGGCTTATGTTCCTAATGCTACTGTCAAAGATGTTTTAGTGCAGACAGATCCGGAAGGAAGACGAGGCAAGTGGATTGCAGCTTTGTTGGAATATGATGTGGAAATAAAGCCCACAAAGCTTGTTAAAGGACAAGGATTGGCAAAGTTAATGGCGGAATCAAACTTGCACGCCTTAGACATAAATCTGATCGTTGTTATGTCCGATGAGAATGAGGAAGGATCATCAATTCAGGTATCTGAAATGTTTTCTCTTTCTCCGTGGTATTCAGATATCATATATGTGCTTAAACGTTTGTCACCACTGCCCGGCATGACTAGAAACAAAGCTAGAACTCTCAAATTGAAGGTTGCCAAGTTTTGCATTCTAAATTCTGCACTTTATTGGAAAGATCCCGGTGGCGTTTTGTTAAATTGTTTGGTGGAAAAGGAAGCAAAGAAGGTCATGGAGGATTTCCACGAAGGAGACTGTGGTGGTCACCTTTTTTGGAAATCAACAGCAAATAAAGTCCTGAGAGCGGGATACTATTGGCTGACATTGTTTGCTGATGTATATAAGGTGGTCAAGAGCTGTCATAAGTGTTAGATTTTCAAAGGAAGGCAGAAATTACAGCCTTTACCACTTAAGCCCATTGAGGTGAGTGCTCCTTTTCAGCAGTGGGGGTTGGATTTCATTGGTGAAATTCATCCTGCTTCTTCCAGTCGGCATAGATGGATCTTCATAGCGACAGATTATTTCACGAAATGGATCGAAGCAATTCCCACCAGACAAGCCACAGATGCGGTAATTATTTCATTCCTTGAAAATAACATCTTGTCTCGCTTTGGTTGCCCGAATAAGTTAATCACTAATAACGCAGCAGCTTTCAAATCAAAAAGGATGGTAGAGTTTTGTCATAAATATCACATCATTTTGGGTCACTCAACTACCTATCATCCGTAAGGCAATGGATTGGCGGAGTCTTCTAATAAATCCTTGGTCAACATCATCAAGAAGCTGCTGGAAATAAATAAGAAGAGTTGGCATAAGAGGTTGGTCAATGCACTTTGGGCAGAGCGGGTCAGTTAGAAGAAATCCATTGGTACGTCCCAGTTTGAGCTTGTTTATGGAGTTGATACAGTGTTTCCTACCTCTCTCACAGCCCCGGCAGTCAAACTTCTTCAGGAGGCCAGCAATGAAGACGATCCAATGCAGAGAAGGTTGAACCAAATGGTCCACTTGCAGTAGACCAGAGAAGAAGTTTTCCAAAACACGTCCAAGTTGCAGGAGAAGATTAAGAAAATTTATAACAGAAAAGAAAAGGCAAACAAATTTTAGTTGGATGATGTGGTGCTGAAGTGGGATGCAAGGAATGAGGAAAAAGGTAAGCACGATAAGTTCGAGAATCTCTTTAAGATTGCAGCATATCAGGGTTAGAATGCCTTTCTTCTTAAGGAAATGAACGAGGAAGATTGTCCAGGAGGGCCGATCAATGGTCAGCTACTCAAACGGTACCATTTCTGAGTTATTGATGTTGCTTCCACTGTCACTGTAAATACCATTTTATTTCAGTTTGGTTAGAGTTTGTCAAGTTAGTATTCAAGTCATTTCAATATCAAATTTGAGTCAATTTTTTGGTCATTTTAGTTTCATAAATGAGTCAGAGTCTTGTGTTGTTTGTTGAAATAATGACTCCATAGCCCAATGGACGAAGGCACTATCTAGCTCTTCCAGAGATCTGTTGTTCTTGGCACCTCCAAGGAGCTACCATCCCCCATTGGAGCCAATGTTAGAGTCGGTCTTGTTAGTCCTCAGTCAGAGATCAAAATTCTTTCTGCATTTCATTTTTTGGAGTCTCGCTCCATTCACTCAGCTGCATTCCACCAGGGGCATGCCATAATCTGACAGAAAGGTCTTGTCAGTCATTTCCCCTCATGTCTGGCACCTACTGGCTTAGTTCTTTTCAACAATGTTCACTAAAGTTTATGACAGTCAATGTTTGATCTTTTAATGGACAAGAGTCATTTTCAGTCATTAAGTCTAGGGATCAGATAAATTGGTCTTCAAACATGTCCAATAAAGCCATGCAGGCCAGAGGGAGGCCCTTACAAAGTTATGATTTAAATATTTTCATCGTCATGTTGACAGATTATGACTGTTCTTCAAAACTCTGTTTTGAAGAAAAGTCAAACAGTGTGTCGTTTGTGATCATTTTCAAAAACGTTTCCAATTGATCTCTTCAGGTGCAGTCATGATTTCCTTGGCCAAATTCCATTTCATGAAACCCCTGAAAAAAAGTGCCAAAAATTCCATCATTTTAGCTAAAAATTCAAAGGGAAAAGTAAAATACAGAGTTGAATTAAATTAGGAAAAAGTGCAAAAACAAAACATTACCAAAGTGGGTTTTGAAGAAACAAAAATCAAAACCATGACTCCAAATGTCTTTATATACAATTTCCACAAGGAACAAAGTCATTTTGCACACCAAGGATAGAGAGAAAGCATTTCAAAGTGATTGAGAGTGCAAGCATGCGTTTTGAGTGAGGTTGGAGGTGTTTTCATAGGCGCGGCGCACAGGCAGAGGAGTGCGGCGCATAGAGGGAGCGCGGCGCACTGGGTGCGACCACACAGTGGTGAAACTACACAGGCGTGGTGCACACAAAGGGTGCGATGCACTGGGCATACTGCGCGGCACACCCATAAAGGCTCGGTCTTGCTCCCAATTGCATCAAATCGCCGTTGAAACCCTTGAAATTGCCAGGTAGGGTCAACATCTCGGTTGCTAATATATTTTTGTGAATATGATGGTGGTTTATGACCGTTTATAGTGGAAATAAAAACACTTAGACCCTACCAATTGAAGTCATCAAAACCATTGCTCTTAGGGTTGCAAATTTGTTGTGTTGATGCCAAGGTTCCTCCTCCTTTTCACCTCTCCCTTCTTTCCATTGTTCCCTTCCCCCCTATTCCATTTTTCCCATCTTTCCCTACCCTAAAACATTACTAAACCCCAATTCCCTATCCCCTCCACTCATTTTGTCAAATATAAAACCCCAAAATCCTACCTTATAAAATCCCCAAACCCTGTTACATGTCCCTAAACAAAATTTCTCCCCATAACCCCTAATCCCATCATATTATTCCCCTTCTTTCCCCTTGGTGGCAGAGATCATAACAACACATAGTTTCATACCATCATCAAAGGGTAGTCCAAGCACAGTCCATATACAACAGTCATGGAATCTGAGTATTCATCGGAGTATGAACTGGAAACCCAAAGTGATTCATCCTCGGAAGAATAGGCTCCCCGGAGACATCATAAAAGTGGCAAACATGTTAGGGATGAACTAACCACCCTTACAGAATTGCAGGCCTACCCTCTTGCTATGTCATGTTTCCAGCATCTGTCATGTTTTGAGTTTTGTCAAAAGGTGGCTAGTGTTCGAGTTCATCATGAGTTGGCCCATATTTTTGTGCTTCACTTACATGGAGATGACTCTATCTTGGCCAGTGTCACCTTCACACTGACACCTGAAACTGTCTCATTAGCAACCGGCATACCAAACGTTGGAGAACCATGGCACAAGAAACAGAAGGTTGATCGGTAGCATTATGAGTCATACATTAAGGCCAATTTCTTGAGGCAGCTCAAAAGAGTCTTTCCATTCCGATATCTGAAAGATGAATATGCTCCACTAATGAAGTTGATCATGAAATATTTCAGCTGTGAGGGGAGGTTCTCTTGTTTATATGCCTATCACATCAGGTTGCTCATGCATTTTACCAGGGTACGGATGATGAACATCCCATATTTCATCTACAGGAACATAGAGAGGATGAACACCTTCATGCAGCACAAAACCCCTCAGCAGCAACTTAACAGTGTTTATCATTTTGCTCTTATTAAGATTTTGGTGGTTCATCAGCTGGGATTAT
>APFE031591262.1:200118-213179 GCA_000404065.3 Pinus taeda
GATGATGAACATCCCATATTTCATTTGCAGGAACATAGAGAGGATGAACACATTCATGCAACACAAAACCCCTCAGCAGCAACTTAACAGTGTTTATCATTTTGCTCTTATTAAGATTTTGGTGGTTCATCAGCTGGGATTACAGGGCATTACTTGGGATGAATTCATCTCCCGTGACCTCTTCAGCACTTCACAGGTACTATCAGAGGTTGAACATGAGATAGGTGGTCCTTCTCATCAGTATGAGCACCATGAGACCGCTACTATGCCGGTATTCATCACCTATCAGAGAGGTAGTAGACATTTGTTCGTAGCAGCAAAGCGGGTGTTATCTCCACCCGAGGTGGAAGGGGCCTCGCTTCCGACATCGACAACATAGGTACAGGACAGGGGCAAGAGGCCTATGCATGACGAGGGGCCATCAGGTGAACGAGAGGCCGACTTCATCCTCATTCATGATGATGATACAAATGAGGAGAGTGCCAAACTTAGGAGGACCATCGAGGAGCAGCAAACAGAGATCCAAGCCTTGTCTCTCAATTTGGAGAGGGCTAAGTGGATTATCAGGTATTTGGAGTAGAGGAACAAACAGCTCGAAGACCAGCATGAGATCATGGAGCTGCAAAACGTCCGTGAGAATCGCCAATCTGCCCAACATAGGAGGATTGAGCTCACTCCATTAAAGCAAGAGATTAACAATGACCGAGAGTCTTGGCTCGAGCGGATCAACATCCACCTTGAGGGACTGCTAGAGAAGGCTAACAAGGACAAAACATTATTGAGGCGGATGGTTTATCACTACAAGGCACAGAACATGAGTTCAAAGGCTCGGATAAGGAATTTGAAGGCGAAATTGAGGAGAGTGAAAAAAAGACAAAAGAGGAAAAAAGAGCAAGATCGGCTTTGAATCTTGGCTGAAGCCTCTGTGGCCTAGCATAGCACTTCATAGAGAATCTCCAGCCCAAATTTCAAAAAATTTGGGGCAATTTTGGTCATTTGACAAATGTTTTGGCACAAAACAGGGTTTTTCTCCCAGTGGCACGACGCTTATGATAGGGAGCTCCAAATCAAGAAAGGTTTGCATTTTTAGATTTAGCATGAAAAATCATGACTTCTGGTGCATGGCCAAGAATTTTGGGAAAGTTTTGAGTCCCCAGGAGGTCAAAAGCACTCAAAACATGACCTCTCTACCCTATTTTGACACACAAGAAGCAGTCTTGGTAGATTGAAGTTTTCGAGGGGAAAATGAGCACCAAATTTTGAAATTCCACTTGGGTTGGAAAGTAGATAGGCAAGGCTTTCTAACAAGCACACTTGGGCACAATTTGGACTTCAGAAGGTACCTCAATATTGCATCCAAAGTGGCACGGTGCATATAGTTTTAGGCGCGGCGCACAGAGACCCAAAGGCCAAAATCACTTCCGCTCCGCGACATTTCGATTTGCGATTTTCTCCAAGTGGGCCTGCTCATTTACACTACATTTTTCTCGGCACCTAAGGCAAAGATTAAAAATTATTTTCACTAAAGATTGGCTTCTATCCAAGTGGCAATGGAAGGCGAGCAGTCACCCAAGCAATTTGTCATTTTTGTAACATTGCACCTGTCACTAATGGTTGGCTTTCCATTTCCAGTTTGTAATGATTTGAAAAACTCCCCAACTCTGGGTTGTTCCATTTCCCAATGGAATAGTCTATTTATTGTATGTAAAACCATTTGCAAAGGGTTGGTTATAGTTTCTGGGATATTGTTGGAGAGAAACTTAGTTCCTCATTGTATATTTTGACAGAGAATTAATGAAAGGCAGCGGCTCTGGTTCATGAGATTCATGTGGTGTGAGTGTAGAAAATGTATTCTCTTTCTATTTCATATGTATTTCGTTATGTTTCACAGTTCATTCATATTCATTTCCAGTGAAATTTTCTAAGTAAGATAAGGTAGAATTCATGTTTATTGCTCAGCTTGTGGGAAAGTTTCACGTTATGTGTTCTTCTTCTGTTGAAAAGGATTCATGTGTTTATGCCCTTTTCAACCTCCTAAACAATCTTTCCATTCCGCATTATTTCAAATTTAATTGCTAGACTTTCTACCTGTCTTGCCACATGAAGTAATATGTGCCTTTGTGTTAAATTCTATGCTCATTGTTGTTCATTGGTCCCATAAATCCCAGAAACTCAGTCATTTATCAAAAATTGCCTCTTGTTTCCATGTTTATTTACCTAACCTAAAATCAATATTCACTATAAGTCATCTCAGAGCATATTGTTCATTTATTCACTGAGCGTGACATGGAGAGAGCCCTCTCCTATTCTGGTAGGGCTAGCTACCAGACTGAGCGTGGTTTGTGGTTACCCTGAAGTTTGCCTTCCTTCAGCCTAAGGTGGATTTAGCTACTAACAGATGGTGCGGAGGACTAATGGTGATGTAACCGGTGAATGGAATAACCCAACCCAACTCAATCATGGTGATGGAGTGAAAGTGTCATGTTCAAGAGTGACCTGCTACCAATGAAGTTCTTCAAGTTTTCTTCCCTTTTTCCCTAGTCATTGCTGACCAGTACCTCTTTATTTTTGTCAAGCTTGAGGAGGATAACATATGCTTGTTCTATAATTTTCCGTTCGGGCAAACCTGTTGCTATGTTTTAGTGAGCCTAGCGACAGTGAAACTCGCTCTTGTCTGGATAGACAATTTTGTCACTATTGTTTTAACGAGCTTAACGACAAAGATAACTTGGTCCTCTTCATGTTTAGAGAGTTTGAAAAGGGACAAAAAGGAAACTCCAGCAGTCCTTTTTCATGGCATAATCCCTTAAGTTCGAAAAAGTATAAAATAATATGAAAGGGATGACTTTTCAATAGTTTTAGCGAGCCTAAAAAGACAAGCGCTCGATCTTTTTGTGGAATGAGCCCTCGGGTACAAAAAGATTAAAATGTAGAGGAGGGATGGTGCTTCCCTTTACTCTAACAAGCTGGAAAGGCCAATAGCTCGGCAATCTTTTCATATTTTATGAGTCTAAAAAGAGCTTAAAAGAGACTCGTTTTTGAGGAACGAGTGGTGTTTTTAGGTAGCAACTGGTTCCAGGTAAGTTTGGAACTTCTCATACACGGCAGTGTAAAGAGGGTGGCTAACAGAATCACTCATCGCAGTTGTTCCTCAAAAGGATAAACAATCAAGTGGAGGCATATGGTCGGCTGAAAGAGTGGTGGTGACGGTAAGAACGCGACCAAGGCTCAAAAGGCTGATAGCAATGCAATCACAAAGGTTATTTACTGAAAGGCGGGTTTATTTTTTTAATGAGCTTGAACCTTGTGCCAACATGTGCTCAGTGGCGGGTTTATTTTTTAATGAGCTTGAACCTTGTGCCAACATGTGCTTAGTGGCGGGTTTATTTTTTAATGAGCTTGAACCTTGTGCCAACATGTGCTCAGTGCTAGGTTTATTTTTTAACGAGCTTGAACTTTGCAGAAACATTGCTTGCTTCAGTCGTCTTTAAGGATGTCTCTTATTAGCAGGTTCATTTTTTAGTGAGCTTTCCCCATGCGAAACTTTGCTCAGGTACCTTTTGTATGCAGGCTAGAAACGACCAACTATGCTATTAAGAGTTAATGAACTACTGAGGTTAGGTACTATAGTTTGCTACAAAACATTTCCTTTACTTTGCCAGGGCCGCCGACAAAGGTGAATGGTGGATCAGACCAATCACCTAACCTAAGTAGTTGAAATTAGTAAAATACTACGGGGTTAGAGTTACGTTGGTCACTTTTCACTTGCGTAAAAAAGGGTTGCATGCCCCTAAGTATAAAGAAAAGTAGAGTTTCCAGGTTACCATATGGAAGTCCTTGCATTTAAGCAAGATTGTTTCATCCACAAAGCAGACAAAACACTTCCTTGGCTTTGTCCATCGAAATAGACAGAGGTGAATGGTATGGGTCGGAACTCCAATCACTTAACCTTCAAGGAGATCCTGTTTCAGACTGATCCCATATCCTATACAAACAGGTGTTTCAGGCCAATCATATAACCTACGACGAGGAGATCCTTTTCGAGAATGATCCCATATCCTACATGTACAGGTGTGTTAGACTGGTCATATATCCTACGAGGAAATATGTCTTTTCATCTGGGTTCACTTGCCGAAGCATACCAGGGTGCATGCCCCCTGGGTTTCGTTACATTCACCGAATCACTCGCGGTAATTAGGTGGATGAACTGGAGGTTGAAGAGACATTCCTTGTGTAAAGAGACCATTTAGGGATGATGTTTGACTCATAGACGTGTTTGAACCAAGGAATGAAAGCTGGTCAACAAGTTGTACCATTATGCCTTCATACGGGAAACACATCACCCGAAAGAGTGAGGAAACAATAGCTCCCATGCTATAAGTGTAGTCACGCCCAAGGAGTAGATTGTAATCTAGTGGCCCTTGGAATACCATCACATTCAAATGAATGGTTTTCCTTCTCAAAGTTATAGGAAAATTTGGAAGGATCCCTAATGGTTGACTAGTTCCTTTATTGAAGCCTGACAAATTTCGATTCTCAGGCAGAAGCGATGGTGAACCAAGCGCTTTCGAAGCAGTTGAGGAAAGGATACTCATGGAAGCCCCTTCATCTATGATAGTGCCAGCCATGATCATTCTATAAGATTTTACTATGATTCGGAATGGTACATTAGATGGAAGACGGGGTCCCGCTAGTAGATTCCAATCAAAGGAAATGACTAGATTGCTTGGAGGAGGGACCAAATAAATAGCTAGAGGAATCTCTTGAAATGGGGAACTTCCCTCCTGTGGTAAAGGAATGGGTAGATTGTCCCCATGTTCATCAGACTCTGTGTTAACAAAAAGAATTTGAATGGTGTCGTTCTCATTCTCTTTGGAGACTGTATCATCTAAAGGTGGACCTTTTGAAGACAAGATTAGGTCAACTATCGTCTCGACCTGTTTACTTTGGTACAGTGTGGACTCAGAGGGTTTATCTTCAATGATAGGCATTTTGACCGACAACAGAGGTATCTCAGTCAGATTTTCAACTAGCGATGGACTTGGTAAGAGTTTCTTGTATCCAGGTGGAAGTCGCTGTGGTGAAGCAGGATGGTTATCCAAGACACTTTTAGCTTCGTCCAGAAAAGGACAACAGTGGAGGGCATGATCGCCTTCACACAACATACAAGGAAATCTAGATCTTCCTTTTGGTCCATTGACTTCATTTTCACTAGTCGATGGTGTACTTTCAACATGATCGAGAGAGGTTGATGACACCGGGTGGTGCAAGTGGGGAGACCAATCTCTCAAGATCTGCGGGATGTAAGGACAATCTCAATGATAATGGTCTCCTTTGCAAATTACGCATGGAGATTTTGGTTTGGAAGGTGCGGTGTTCATATTTTCGCCAGACAATGCATGGTTGCCCCCTTGCACGGTTGGCTTCTTCTTCTTCTTCTCCTTCCCTTTCTTCTTCTTCTCAGTTACTTGGTTTTTAGTATCACTAGTTTCACCAAACAAAGAGGAAGAAGGAGAGGGAGAAACAAATGAAGTAGAAGGTGAGGGAGCAACTCTAGTATAATCTGGTTGTTGATTCGATTGCTGAGGATTTATGGTGTTTTGAACAACGGAGGTCGAGAATAGCCATACTGGTAGGCCAATTGTGAGTCTTGGAAGGGACAATGTAGCCATATAAGGAGCACCAATATCTCCCCAAGAGGAGAAGGGACTAGGATTTCCCCCAAGGGGAAATCCTTGATTGGTGGACTCCATTATCTCAACCTAAGATCAATGAAGGAACAGGGATGTTATTCCCAATTAAATGAATTTATGACACTTTGACACAACTTGATTTTTCAATTTTTAAGAGTCGATAAAAAGCTAAAGATGACTCTAGTCGCCTTCAATTTTTAATGAGCCTGAAGTGACAAGTGCTCAGATGGACCTTTTCTTTTAGGGAGTCGAAATGGAACGAAAGTGACTACTATGGAAGTCTAGACAAAGGGATTACCAAACCAATTGTAAAACTACAATATACACCTTGGTGGTAAATTAAAGAGAAATTACCAAGGATTTAACGTATGACAGTCAATCTTCCCAAATGCTGTGTTCAGTCCATTACGATCGATAGGGCAGTAGACATGGCTTCATGAGGATAAAGGATATCAGCCTATTGTGGTCTCCCAATATATACTCGACGGTACGGGGAGCACAAGTCCATACTGGCACTTGTCGTATCAAAGAGGAGGAATCACCCAACCTTCGATGAAAATGATAGTTACCAGGTTTTACGATGCCGGAATACGTCTCTAGCCTAGACTTCTAGATGTTGTGCGTTAGGCTCCAAAGCGTTTTTATGTTCATTGAGGTTTATTTTAAAGTTGATATATCTTAAGAAGTTTGCCTTTCAAGGTTCACCGCATGATGTAGATGTAAAATTCCTAAATATGCAATCTAAAATGATAAAAAATCATTTGTTTTCTTTTAGCAATGAAAATCATAGCTACTAAGGAAAGAAGAGTGCGATTCTTTCAACATAGAGTAGAGAGCACACACTAAATGCACTTTTCCTAAATCATTTTCCATATGCGGTCTAAATGAAAATGCACATGCATGTATTTGTTTTTCCTTTTCCTTAATGTGTGAATGCCAAAAAGGAAACTAAGTATAGATCTGAACTATTTTCTTCAAAGTGACTCTTTAACAATTTCTTTTCAAAACGAAAGGAAGACTAAGATGACACTTTCAATTTCAAATGGAAAAATATTTTTGACACTTCAAAGAAGTGACAATTCAAATCAAATACAATGGAAAAAGTACAATCAAATATCTAAAAGAGGAAGACTTTACGACACTCTTTTTCTTGACTGAAAATGATAATTATGACACTTTCGAATCAAAATATGATAGTTCGATTAAGCTACTTTTTGCAAAGGAGGACTGTAAATGATGCAAAATACATAAAAACATTTACAATTCCTTATCAATGGAGGCTGAATAATGTAAAGGAAGAAGGCTTCAACAATGATATAATGATTATAAGCAGCAAAACTACTGAATAGAGCTGAAAACAATGAAGAAAAAACCAAAATCCAGAGAGGGAAACAGTCTCATTCAATCATTGCACCTGTCCTTAAGGGAAACATGGATGCATCTCACCTGCAGCACATGGGAGGTGCGATGCATCTAGACTACCAATGAGAGACAATGCGATGGTCCAGGGACGAGACTGAGCTTGGTTTTCACTCACAATTTGCAACTAAGTTCAGTGATTTAGGCCGAGCTTATGATGGACAATAAACACAAAGTATAGGGGCATGATCTTATGAGGTTATTGAGCCAGTAGCAGGGCACTTAGGATGTTTGCAAGTCAGATGTTTAGTTCATAAGCTAACCCAGAGATTGATTGAAGCAGTGTTGATCTACTTTGTAGTTGCATAGCAAAAGCAATTTGAAGGCTAGCTGGCTTAACTTTAGGCTCCGTCTATAGTTTATAAAGCAAACAACAGTAACAAACAAAAAAACTATTCGTTCCCCAACGGAGTCGCCATTTTGTTTCCGGGAAAACTAGTGTCTATTCAGATCTGCTAGTCCCACTAAGACGGGTAGCTATCTTAGAAACAAACAATTCAAAGTAACTTGTGTTTTCCTTTATGGGAGATAGATAAGAGAGAAGCAAAGAGAACCAACCTTATTCTTTCGCTTGGCTCCTTACTTGTTTCCTCTATCCTTTGATAGAGCTTGCCACTCCTTTCTCACTTGTCCCGCTTCAAAGAACACCTGTAGAGGCAAAGCAACAAGAAACCATCAAAGCATAGAGATATATGATACCATAAACAATGTAGAATCAAAAGTACATTAACCATACAAATGCATACACAAATACAAGATTCAGAAATACGCAAGTATATGGAGGAAATCTCAAATAACTTTATTGATAGAAGTAGAAGAGAGGATTACAACCCAGCTGTTTGATCCAACACCATCCTCCTAGTATGAAAGCCCTCTTCACCTCATGAAAAGCTAGATCACCCAACAATACAATGTTTCACAGAGAAACCAACAACACTTCCTTCCAAAATACAAAATTCCAACCCCTAGATCTCTAGGATGAGGGATCCATATATAGATATTTGCAGGGGGGTGAGTCAGCTTCTGGATTTTTTATTAGTGTCATTTCACTGATAGTTCTTGGTTCCACTTGGAGATTTCATGATCTCTTACTCATCCCTGGGCGAATTCAGAGAGGCAAGTGTCATATGAGCAGTTTCTAGAAGATTCTCTGGGTTTCCACTTAGCCAACTGCCTCTGCCATTTGTCTACTCTCGCCCATCACACCCTACAGAAGGCCTTTTTAGTATGCATCGCACCCCCCGTGTGTAATAGGTGAGATGCAATTCATCTTGGCCAAAAAGTAGTTTGTATGGGTTATTTTTGACCCGTTTTGACTAGTTTTTTAGGTGGAACTTCTTGGAAATTATGTAATCAATTGACCTTGATCCTTTAGGGTATGAAACAACACTTTTAGGGGTTTAAGATCCCTTGGTTTATCGACATATGTGATTGGGGTTGCAGTGCAAAAATATGTCTATAACATAGTTGGAAGAAATTGCGCAACATTTTGGAGGAACTAGCCAGGAGCTTGGTAGCCAAAACTGCGTAATTCCTGGAAGGAACTGGCAGCAAATATTGCACAATTCCCAATGGGAATAGACAGTCAGCTGTCAGGAGCTTGGCAGCAAAAACTATGCAATTCCTTAAGGGAACTGGTAGTCTCCTGCTGGGAGTTGTTGGCGAGGGAAACTGCAATGAGGCTGGGAGGCCAACCTTCTAATCATCTCTGTGCAATTTCTAAGTTGAGCGGACTACTGGGTAGTAGAAGGCGTGCTCATGAAGACTGCGAACTTTTTTGGATGAACATTCGGTCGACTTTCAGGAGCACTAACTGGGAAAAATGCGCAATTTTATGAGGGAGATAAGGAAGGGCACTGGGTGTCTATTTGACCTGTCTGCACATTTTCCTCAATCAGCAGAGCGAGCAAGGTCAGCAGCCTCTATTCAATTTTTGAGGGGAGTCAATCCCAGGGTGGTTGTTGGGTCTGACTCTCCAGGTGGCCAACATGAAAGTTGATTGGATTGCTTGCGAGCAACGCAACTTGAAAAGACTTGCTTAGTGCTTTTGCACTGTTTTGGGTGACAATCGATCGAGTCAATAGCAAGGTGATGGTCCGGTTGTCAGAGGGGAGTTTGGTCATCAGAACTTCATCAAAATCACTAAGTGTTTGAGCTATTGAAATATGCAAATGTGATCTTACAAACACACACCAACATGACTTGACAACGAGATGACTCAAACCAGCCCTACACACATGTTCAACATGACTGACTGATGGTGCAAGCGATAACTGTGACACTTGTGATTGATCGTTGATAGACCATGACAATGCTTGTGTGATAGTGGATGTGACCCCATGTGTGAGTGCAACAAATGTTTTCATAGTGAACATAACATGTACACACAAAGCGAAAACCTTGAGCATGACCAAAACATGGTTGCAAGCAAGACATTGACATCAACTTGTAGAAGCTTGGGTGGAATGAGCAAGCAAGGTGGGTGCGAAGACTCACACGAGCTCATGGAGTGAACCCGAGTGTATGTAATCATCAAGTGAAACTCTCAAGGGAGGCTCCGAAATTAGATGCAGGCCAAAATTTTGGAGGGTGGTTGTAGGCACTACAACATACCCTTTCACCATTAGTAAGCATTTCTTATAGAAACTTTGTCAAATTTGTCTTCAAATCTCCCATCTTAGCTTCCATGCCTTTCTTTAACCGTCCATCTTATCTTCCACACCATCCATATTAGCTTCCACGTCATTCATCTTAGCTTCCACATAATTCATCTTATCTTCTACGTCTTTATTTAAACCATCCATATTAGCTTTTGTTACTTTTTGTGAGACTAAATTTTGTTGCACTTGGTCTCGTAATTTTGATATATCATGTTGCATTTCTTCCTCTTCTTCATGAGTCATGCTAGAGCTTTGAGGTTGCTTACTAGGTATTTCCATTTTCTTTCTTCAGGGCATCAATTAATGATAATAATGCTTCACTATGCCCTTTGAATTCCTTCAAACTAATTTTTCAAACCAAACTTATGCAAAATTTTAAAAAAACTACACACCTTTTTTCATTTTATAGGAGCTCAATATTGAATCTATTGTATCTATGTAATTTAGGATCTTCAAGGTCTATTATTTTTTCCTGCAGTATCCCTCTGAGTTCTCTTTCCAACTCTGCAATTCTAATCAAGATTGGATTCTCCAAGGAAGAGTTATACCAAATATCCCACGATGACTTTATTATATATTGGTTCAGTAGAGAGAACTTGTACGAAGTGCCGCGTATCATTGTTTCAACCTTAGGACCTGAAACTGATATATTGAAAACTACCGGTTGTCCTCATTTTGTAGCTTCTTACGAAATTTCAAGCTGATGCTCAAAAAAAAAAAAGTTATGACGATTTTCCCCAGGTCACCTTTTTGAGATATAATTTGGGATCCTACAAAAACCCTAACTCCCTTGGATCATATCTCCGCAAATATATCTATTAAAGATCTTAAATTTGGACCTAAGGTTCAAAGAGATTTCGGCTCAAATGGGTTTTTTGTTTATCTTATGAAACGTCACAGAAAAAACATTACAGTACAAATTCCACGATGACTTGTTTGGAGCAGCAAAACCCTAAAATCCAAACCTCTGATACCAAATGTTATGAAACCATCTCACAAAAAGATAGAAAAGATAGATCAATGAATTAGAAATCAGCCTCTTCGAGGGGGAAACCTCCTTTACATTACAAAAATGAACAATTATTGTATGATACAAATAACAAAACCTCCTTTCTATATACAGGAGTCTAAGGGGTCACAATATAACCAAAACCGACATACCAATAATAATATAAGGGCACAATAATAACAATATGGGGACAATAGGCGCACAATAATGACAATAAGAGCTACAATGACAATAGTAATGGGGGAATCTGTTGGGTCCCTATAATACTAGTGATTACCCCATTACTATTGTAGTTATACCCCTTATTTATATTGTTGTGCCCCTATTACCCCCATATTGTTATTTCTGTGTCCCATAGAATCCTTCTATTGTTATTTTTGTGGCTTTATATTATTATTGTTAGGTCGGCTGGGTAATATTGTGACTCCTTAGACTCCTATATATAGAAAGGAGGTTTTGTCATTTGTATCATCCAAGATTGTTCATTTATGTAATGTAAAGGAGGTTTCCCCCTCGAAGAGGCTGAATTCTAAGGCATTGATCTATCTTTTCTATCTCTTCTTGAGCTGTTTCATAACATTTCGTATCAAAGCTTTGGATTCTAGGGTTTCGTTGCTCCAAACAGGTCATCGTGGCATTTTCGCTATAACTTTTTTTTCTGTGACGTTTCAGAAGTCACAAAAAAAACCCATTTGAAAAGAAATCGCGTTGAACCTTGGGACCGAATTTCAGAGCTTTTTGCACGATATTTGCGGAGATATGATCTGAGGAAGTTGGTCTTTTTGCAGACTCCTGAATTACATTCAAAACAGGTGACCTGGGGAAAATCATCATAACTCTCTCTCTGAGCATCGGATTGAAATTTCATAAGAAGGTACAGAAAGAGGACGGATTTTACTTTCTGGTGTGCATTTTTCAGATCCAAAGGTCGAAACAGTGACTCGTGGCATGTCGTACAATTTCGCTCTACTGAACTAGTCTATAATCAAGTCACTGTGTGAGATTTCGTATAACTCTTCCTTGGAGAATCCAATCTGGGTCAGACTTGTGGCATTGGAAAGCAGACACAGAGGGCTACTGTAGGTCACAAATTCAGAACTAGATGATTGGAAAGTACAGAGATAAATCAGAGGCAATATCGAGCTCCTACAAAGTAAAGGTGTGTAGATTTTTTTTAAATTTTTGCTTAAGATTGGTTTGAAAATTTATTTTGAAGGAATTCAAAGGGCTAGTAGAGCATTATTATTGGTAACTGATGCCCCGAGGAAAGAAAATTGAAACACCTAGTAAGGAAACTGAAAGCTCTAGCATGACTCATGAAGAAGAGGAAGAAATGCTACATGATATATCAAAATTACAAGACCAAGTGCAAAAATGTCAGCCTCACAAAAGCTAACAGAAGCTAAGATAAATGGCATGGAATCTAAGATAAAGGGCATGGAAGCTAAGATGGACGATTGGAAGACAAATTTGAAGACAGACGTGGACGATTTGAAGACGGATTGGAAGACAGACATGGAAGAATTGAAGATAGATTTGAACACAAACTTGAAGACAAGCATGACAGATATGAAGACAGATTTGACAAATTTTCTACAAGAAATACTTACTAATGGTGAAAAGGTAGTAAAAGAAACTCATGATGCGAACAAAATAAATGTTAATCATGATTCCATAGACTCTAATGTGGGATCGAAGACCCATCATATTCCAAAAATCGATATGAGGAAGTTTGATGGCAAGGATCCCGCAACATGGATATTACAGATGGAGCAATTTTTCGACCTCAATAATGTGCAAAACACACAAAAGGTACGTATGGCAACTTTATATTTGGAACCAAATCAGTTTGTATGGTATCAATGGCTTTGCTCTCGTAAACAACTTATCACTTGGGCAATTTTTACGGAAGAATGACTGGATGGCACTATTATGAGGATACAAAATGCAACACTTTTTTTAGCCAATTGATAAGTCTCAAACAAAAGGGTTCAATAATGGAGCACATTGAGGAGTTCCAAAAATTGAACATAAGGGTAAAAAATATTCCAAATGAGCATAGGATTGATGTGTTCATAGGGACTTTAAAGGATAATATCCAACATGATGTTCGCCTTTGGGAACCTGATTCATTAGAGAAGGCATTCAGGTTAGCATGAAAAATGGAAAGCAAAATTATGGCAACCAGGAAGCATACCACTCAAACTATAAAGATGGAAGTGTTGTTGCCCCTAGTCTTCCACAACCTATAAGGTTGACACTACAACAATTGGAAGAAAA
>APFE031591266.1:7194-22632 GCA_000404065.3 Pinus taeda
TCTTTATCGAACTGATCTTCTCACACCCGAAGTTTATGGCTCTTCATCTTCTAATTCCTCCTCTGCTGTAGAGTCTAATTCTTCCTCCTTTAGCTCAAACTCTATCTTCTCAGGTTCCTTTGGTTGGACTTCATGTTTAATAGCATATTTCACCTCTCTGAACACCACATCTTGGTTGTACACAACATTCCTTGTTACTAGGTTCCCAAGATTATAACCCTTTAAGCCATCCTTATACCCAATAAAGATGCACTTTTCAGATTTACTATCCAACTTGGTTCGTTTCTCCTTTGGAACATGTACATATGCATCACATCCAAATACCCACAAATGTGAAAGAGAGGGTTTCTTACCAGTCCATACCTCTTGTGGAGTCTTATCCTCCAACGCTGATGAAGGTGATATGTTGACTAAGTAACATGCAGTATCCATCGCCTCTGCCCAGAATTCCTATCCTAACCTGACAGTATTGAGCATGCTTATTTCCCTTTCCATCAACGTCTTATTCATTCTTTATTCAACTCCATTTTGCTGAGGTGTATATGGAGCATTATTCTACCATGTTATACCACGCTTCTTACATAATTATTCAAATTTCTTACTACAAAACTCTCCACCGTTATCTGTCCTCAACACCTTTATCTTCTTCTCTGTCTGGTTTATTACCAAACCCTTAAATTATTTAAACCCGTCAAATAATTCATACTTCTTCTTAAGGAAATATATCCATGTATTCCTTGAGAAGTCATATATACATGATACATAGTACACAGACTTACCCAGTGATGGAGCCTTCACAGGTCCAAACACATCATTGTGCACAAGTTCTAATATCTGTTTGGCCCTCTTACTACCAGAGGGAAAACTCGCTTGATTCTGCTTCCCATATACACAATTTTCATAGAAATCAAAACCCAAAGAGCTATTACTCATACCTTCTACCATACCTTTACCATAAAGTATCTGAAGGCCCTTTTCTCCATTATGTCCAAGCCTATGATGCCACAACATGGTCTTCTCTCCAGAGACCACTAGATTTTCTGCTCCACTTTCAAGAACCACATAACTATTGCACCCGTCAGTAACAGTGCTACCTTGCAGCTTGTATAGAGTTCCAATCCGAACTCCCTGCATCAATACCAGTGCTCCCCAAACCATCTTGCAAGTATCCTTCTCGAACACTGCTTTTTACACCTGCATCATCCAGCTTGCTAACAGAAATCAGATTTCTAGCTAATGCAGGGATATGTAGAACAAGTGGAAGCGTTCTAACCTTCCACCTTGCAATTTCAACTTTTCTTTTCCACGACCAATGATTCTAGCCTTCCTGTCATCCCCCAAGAAGACATCACCACCATCATATTTCTCATACTTGCAGAACCACTCTCTATGGGGATAATGCACCTGAGTCAATCAACCATGCCTCATGATCTACATGTGTACTTGAAGAAGCTAAGTACACATCCCCACCTTCATCTGAGGTGGTTTTCGCCTCTGCAGAAGGAGCCTCATCAGATCCCTTTCCTTTGTCAGGAGCTTTAGATTTACAGCCCCTTTTGTAGCGCCCTTCCTTTCCACATTTCTAGCGCACCAACTTTACAGGTTTTCCTGGAGATCTAAATCTCCCTTTAGATTTAGATCTCCCACTCGATGACTTATTTTTGTTTCTGTTCTGGGTCCACCCTCATATAGATAAGGCATCACCATTTTGGCTCTCCATATTTTTCCATCTCATCTCCTCCATCAGCAAGGATGAGACTATTTCATCAAAATGCAAGGCAATTGCATTGCTACCTATTGCAATAAACAGACTATCCCATGAATTTGGTAGAGAACACAACAAACTAATGCACTTATCTTCATCTGAAATTTTAATATCAACAGATGCTAACTGACTTACCACAGTATTAAATGCATTCAGATGCTCTATCATCAAGTCTCCATCTTTCATCCTCAAGTTATACAGCTTTTCCGTAGGAACAATTTATTCACCAGAGACTTAGATTGGTACAAAGTCCCTAACTTGTCCCACAAAGCCTTCACTGTAGCTTCCCCTAATACATTCAACAATACTGAATCTAAGACACACAATCGTATTGTGCTCTTTGCCTTCCGATCCAACTTCTTCCATCTTCATTGACACTCTAGTTGGTAGTACCCGATCTACCATGATCCATGGGTCTTTATCCACCAACAGATCCTCCATCTTGAGTTTCCACAACTCAAAACTCTGACCATTAAATTTCTTGATCTCTATCTTTCCATTGCTCGCCATCTTCTTTCACCACCAAAATCGATCTTGCAAATCTCCCACTGAACAGGGTCTACCACAAGCCCGAGCAAAACCCCTCAACAACAAAGGCGTCCCCTTGAAGCCAAAAAAGCTCTAATACCAAATGTAGGTTTTAACCCCATAGAGAAACTACCTGCATATAAATTCTAAAACACATAAAATAAACAATGCGAGATCATAACACATAAAACACATATACACAGAGATTTTCCCCTGGATCCCAAAACTGGGACTACCAGCTTGCTTTTTCATTATGTTCCTTTCAATGTTACAATACATATTTATACATGCCGAAGCATCCAATACCATGGATCGAAAACCATCGCATCCAATACGATGGACCGAAAACCATCACGTCCAATACCATGGACTGAAAACCATCGCGTCCAAAAAGCATGTGCGAAAATCATGCATAAAACCATAGATGGGTCCACCCAACCTAACATAGGGTCCAAAACCAAAATTTTCTGGGGCGCTACCCTGAACCCCATAAAGTGGGGTTATGGGTGCCCTTCAAACCCCCTGTTAACTACGTGGAAAGAATATAACACAACCCAACATACATGCGTAAGCAAACAAATACATATATCGTTAGTTTAACCAAGACAACTGAAATACAATAACAACATATGCATGAAATGTGTTGGCTATGTTATATTAAGAAAGTAAAATTTACAATCATACATGCAACGATGACCAACCACTAGTTCCAACAACAGAACATTACAGTCATTGTTGCCTGCTCCTCCAAAGAGATTTACTATATCTGCACTGTGGAGAAACCAAGGCTTGTTACAATACACTCCAAGCTTTCTCAGAGATACACCTATAGGAAGTTGGGCTCCCAAAAGCATGTATAATGAGTTATGAGGTTCTATAAATAGCAAAGGGTGGGGTGACCCTTGACATTCCCCTTTGTGACTCTTCACCTACCCTCATGACTCTTCAACTACTACATGATTGTTACATTCGACCATTGACACTTAGTCTTTCACTTTTACAAGATATTACATTACAATCTACGCATGTACCCATGTGTTACAAAATAGGCTTGAGCAAGCCATGCAAGCTATCACTAAGACTCAGACAGTTGTGGGAAGACCAACTCTTCGACATCCTCACAATGATCAATGGTAGTGAATGGATAACAAGCTTGGTAGTCCATGATGGTGTCTGTGTGATCAATGGTGACATCCTGTTGAAAGCGTACTCTCATCTCTGTTGCATATGGGTACACTGATCTGGCACCTCTATTCAACTCCTCTACTAACATGCGCATCATAGTATTGAGTATAGTTAGACCAATAACATACTTATGCATAATGTTTGCATTGATCTCTAGGTCTGCACTAATCTCTAGGTCTGCGCTGGTGGCTACACACATCAACTCATCAAAGTACATGTCCATCTCATTTGTACCTGGTTCTTCGACTTCGCCTCGATGAGTGTGCCAATAGATGGGATCGCATGCATGCACACAATAACATCCATGCTTTTGAATACCTGTGCATGAGAAGTCTGCAAACTGGTGATGAGCTACAGGAGTTCGTTATAGTTCTAGATCTAACTCCTGATGTGTGCCTTCAACTCTACCACTATCAACTTCATCATATTTGGCAAATACAATGGGGATCGTTTGTACCTCATTGTCCATATATGCATGTGGCCAATTGTCATATGTAGGTTTGACAAGATGTGTGCTCTCCTAGCACACCGCTACTACCAACCATTGAGATGGACAACTGCATTATGCATGGTGCCAAATCTGGAATACAACATCTGCATGACTATTTTGAGGGAACATACTTCATCTAGTATCAATCTCTTCAACTCTTCTCTGGAAGATGATGTAACTTGTTCTCAGCCCTACTTGGTCGCTTGTAACTCCTTGGCCATGCACTCGTTCTCTGCTATCAAGAATTGAACACTCGAGTTGGTGGCCTTGACATATGCTCTAGTAGAATCGACCAATTTTGTTTTATGCTTACACACATCAGATACGATCACTCGTTCTGCAAATTGCAGAGGGGATGTGTGGACATCCTGAGTGAACTCTCCTGCATGATTTCACAACTCTATGTTGCGACTCATCGAAAGAGTTGTTCATCTACGCTTCCAAATTGTCTCAAGGATCTTTGTGTCTCCTTGATTGCTTGGGACTAGCTCTGCTTCTGGATTTGGTGAAGCTGGAGTGGTGACCTCTTGGTTATGAGAAATGAGGTTTGTATCCTGATCTAACTCTGGTTGCGCCATGTCCATATCCATTTTCTCTAGCATCTGTTCAATCTCTTGAGCTAAGCCCTACTCCTGTGACTTCTCATCCTATATACTTTGTGCCAACTGCTCGGATGAGTCTATAACCTGTATGGGTGCAGTTTTGGCAATATGCACATGTTGTGCCTCCTGTTGTGTCTGTCCCTATTGCGCTTCCTTCTCCCTTCTGCATAGCTCATGTTCTTCCCGAAGTTGTTAATTCAACTCTTGCAACTCCTTCTCTGCTTCCTCCATCCTACGTTTATCTCTTTTCCTTTGCATGTTCCTCTTATCACACTATCACCTCTTAGCCTCGATCTCCAAAGCTACTTTCATCATGAGTGGATCTGCTTTGAACTTGCAGCTTTGTTCTGCCTCTGCATTGACATCAACCTTTCTCTTGCCTTTCTCATGCATAGGTTTATTACCCTCTGCTACTGCTGTTGATGGTGCTCTCTAAGATGCTGCTTTGCGTCGCTTTGCTAACCATTCCATAGTTATGTTGACCAGTTCATTGAGCCTAGAGAAGTTGTGACAATATCTCCATGGGTCTTCCTCAAGCCAATGACACGCCCCGTGGATCCATAGAAATTTCACTCTTGCATAGTGGTCATTTACAAAGCAATGTGGGTCATACGAGTTGAAACTTCTGGTGTTGAAAGTCAATCATTTGAACTCCTCCATCTTAGCATCATCATGCTTGAGATTCCGTATCTCATATAACCGAATCTGCAAAGGAATAACAGTCCAAGGTGCATTCTTCTCCCTGTGTAATCTAGCTGACAATCCTGTCGAGATGTGATACGACACTTCTTACATGACGAGATTGTCCATTGAAAACTTCGATAAAACATGTAGAGGCTTATCCGCGTTATACATGCATATGAAGGTGCTAAGGGGTGAGGCATACCAATTTTCTATGTCGATCAATGCCTCCATCACTGCCTACGACAAGGTGGATCCTGCTCAAATATCATTTTGTATATCGAGGTGACAAAGTGGTCTAACAACTGGGTGATGACTCTGTGGAAGCTACATTCGAAGAACAATCTGCAATAAGTGTGCACAATGGTTTCCGAAGGTATCCATGCGCACATCAAGCCTAGGAACTACTGGTGGGCACAGATTGCATCTAGCATATAATTGGACAAGTATATCTCTACTTGTTGACCTTTGGGTAGATGTTGAGCTCTTATTACCTATTCCTTCAACCTAAGAGCCAACGTGTCAGACCAGTTGCATGGCCTTCCTTCACTAGCCAGTTGGTCCAACGCAATCACCCTGCTCTGCTAGAAGGTCTCTGTGCTCTCATAGCCATATAAGTGGCATGAAAAAATGACCAAGTAATGATATGCCTTCTATAGTATCTCCGTCTTGTAAACCATATTGGGTGTTGTTCTGAACTTGGCTAGCTCTTTCACCCAACTCTTCAAGATATCTTTGGAGTTTGTGTTGCTGCGTATGCTGAAGGGTTAACGATCACCGGCTGTGGCAAGTTATACATCTTTTGATAGTCCTTTGCCCTGAAGGTATCAATCTCTATCCCACTAACACTACTCAACATCATCGTCTTAGGATCAGTGTGTGAGAAAATCCAATGTATCATGTCCGCGCATGGAAACACAGGATACCTTAATGTAATCCAGTATAAGCCAGATTTGTGGATGTTGACATAGACCCTGCAGTCTTCTAGATCTTCCTCAAATGTTCCTGAGAATGTATCGTTGATGTCTTTCCATTTCATCTTCATGTATCTACCTATGACCATCTTGGTGTCATCGTAAATGGGACGGCCCATAGACACTTGTTCAACTGCATCTTCAGTTTCACTTCCAATGTGTCCTTTGACCCTGCTCTCTTGGAAACCATTGTACCTGTACTACTGAGAGATGGAAGAACACATTCTATACCTGGAGACATAGCGACACTCATGGAAAGCAATCTGTCTGTTAAAGACCAAAACAAATTTGAGCACTGACATGCAACATACCTGGGTGACTAGTAGTAAATATTGCGCAATTTTCACCGGGAGACTGGGAGACTGATTACAAAACTACGCAAGGCACATTCCAAGTTGTCAGGAGGCTGACTGACTATTGGAGCTGTGTAATGCATAGTCTAGCCTACCTGCTGAGGGCTAAAATTGCACAATGCACAATTTCAGTCAACAAGGACATGCATGCCCAAAGACTGCATTGTGCAATTTTCTGGGTCAACAGGGCACTGCATCTCAGAAATGCACAATGCAAGCCTGGAGGTCAGTTCTAGCTAGGATTGTGAAATTTATGAAGGGAAGGTAGATCCTTCACTTCTAGAAATGTGCATTTTTGTCCAGGTGAGGCAAGGTTCGGGCCAAGGTAGCCTGGACCCTCCGAAGAGCGACTGAAAACATGAAGAGGTTTGAATGCATGGAGAGACTGAATGTAAGGAAGAGTGAATGATCATGCATGCAAACAGTAAATGAGGGATTTAGAAAATGGGAATGCATCCATGTGTGTGAAACGAGTCACCTCAATGGAGACCATCAGTTAAAAATAGTGTCATGCATGTGACAACAGTGACATGCAAACAAAAACTGAAATGGTGATTCTACAAGCTAATACACATTAAAATGATAGCAGGTGTTCAATAAAACCAAGCAAATAGAATTCGTAGAAAGCGAAATATGAAAAGAGACAAAAAAGCATCAAATGACATGAAAAATAGACTTACCTAGAAAACGCTGAGTTGAATGTGCCAAAGACTTCTAGATGTGTTGTGGGATGTTAGAGCTCCAAGATCGATGTGAGGAATGAGCTCTACAATGTCGAATAAATATGTTTGAGGCTCATGACGCGCATGCCACAAATACGCGAAAAAGTGACACTTTGAGGGATTTAAGTTTCTAAAATAATATTTGCATGTAACCTCCAATTGCTAAAAATAGATCCCTAAAATTTAGGGATACTTTTTTGCATGTTGATTTTGCTCTTTTAGGAAAAAGAAACCTATGGATGCAAATTAGGATTGCTCAATCCTGGAGGGAACCAGTCAACCTGAATGCACATGCAACAATCTGCAAGCCTGGGAAAGGGATTTGCACAATTTATGGGTTGAGCAAAGCTGACTGTCCCTCAGGAATTGCAAAATTTCTGGGGTCAGCAGGTCACCTGCCTCCCAAAATTGTGCAATTTCTAGGTTGAAGCCTAGTGACTGGCTAGATTGTGAAGTTTTTTGAGGGAGGGCTACCTAGTTGGATTGCACAATTCTAGATCTTATTAGGAAACCCAACAAGATTTCACAATTTCTTGAGGGAAGTTTGGTTCCCCTCTAGAATTACACAATTTTCTGAGTGAACCTCTTGTTCGGTAGCACAAGCCCTGCAGAATGAGTATGGGGTGTGAAGCCCTTTTGGGTAATATTAGGGTAAAACACTCTGCAGAAAGCGCGGAGTGCGAGCTATGGTAGGTTGAGTCAAAGTGTAGTCCACCCATGGAGGGATCGCGAGCCAAGGGAAAGTATAAATAGAGTGTGGCTCTATGAGGAAAAAGTAGTTCCTTTAGAAGATGGAATGTAATGGGTTCTGAAAGGCAATAACTTGAAAGCGTCTGTAAGTTCGAGTGGAGGGAGTAGGGTAGAAGGTAGAGGCTTTGCCGCTGTGTGCGCAGAGGCTTGGAAAGTCTGCAGCTGTGTGCACGGACCCCTGCAACTGAGTGCATGGGGTGGATTTGGATGTATTGTTGAAGATTGATAATAAAGATAAGTTTCTTCTGAATTCTATGTTAATTGCGATTTTACTCTTTTATGATAATTGAACTGTTATGATCTCGGCATTTGCTACTGTTGAATACATGTGAACTAGATTAATCTTGATGCGTAGAAATAACCAAAAGTAATAAATGTTTGCTTAAAGATAGTTTTAACTAGATCAAACCAATAATAAGTGATTCAATCTGTAATAAGCGCGTTGAGAGTATTCTGATCTGTGTGGATTTGGCACAACGCGAGGCTGAAGAATAGCGTGCGAGCCCCAAACCACATCCAAGACATCCCCAAGGTGTGGAAGCCTGGTTCCAACACCCTCCCATGCTGCCTCAAGTGAGACCTTAGTTCGTGCTTCGCGGGCTGTTGCCAAAAGGGCCGATAGCTGCGGGATTTGTTTGGCTAAATAATTCTTCCGAACCTAGGTCAAGCCCATATAAGCCAAAAAATGGTTCCATTGTCGGGACAAGGATCTGCCTAAGGGATTTTCTGGTGTGAAATGTGGGGACACTAGAGAAAAGAGCAACAAAGGATCAGGACGATAGTAATGGCGAGTGCCATCCAGTTACCAGTATTCAAAGGGGCAGGAAGTGAAGATCCAGAAATTTTTTGGTTTGTATTGAATTTAGTATGGGACATACAACAGATCATGGATGATAATATCAAGAAAGCCGTCTTAGTCAGCACACTATAAGACCAAGCGCTAACATGGTATATGAAGTGTTCAGGCACGAACCCGACGGTGGGGATAGCGAACATCCACACTGAACTAAAAAAGGAGTTTAGCTGCCAAAATCAGAATCGTAGACGGTCATAGGATTCAAAGAAACCACGATGATGCCTAGTGAGACCTCGTGGAATATTGATCAGAGGTTGAAAAGCACTCTTCGTGAGGCCAACATGACCCTGACAGATGCATAACACTGCGCTTGATTCATCGCATCACTAACGCCATATCTAAAGTCGGCCTTGTCACAACAGAAGATCTCAACCCAAGTGGAAGTGCTGGAGGCAGCAATGCACTGTACGAGACCCCGGTATAGGACTTAGGGTTGGGAGTTCAGCAAATCTAATCGCAAGTCCAAAATCTATGTTTAGAAATACAGAAGTTAAAACAAGACCATGCATCGTGCCCAGAATTCCGGGAAGAAGTATGGTCTAGAACGTGTAGGAGCCAAGGACACGATAAAGATCAGGAGTTCGGTTGCAGTGAAGTTTGTCAACAACCTTGCGACTAGAGGTACAGATGGGACTGAGTGCGATTTCTCCACTTTGGTGTGTGATTTGCAAGGTAGGGGGAAAGCATGCGAAGGACAGCTACTACCTATTGCCGAACGTATGACAACCTCCTCAACACTTATTTTGTAACTTTTGCAAACCAATGGGTCAAGAGGAAAGAGATTTATGCATGTTGTTGGATCGACCCGCTATGTATAGGATGCAAATAGAGACGTGCGAACGAGACCCGGTTGCACCATTCGTGCATGGGGGATTTCCGATACGCGGATGAGGGCGTGGAGGATGGGGGCTTGGACGGGGCCATGGAAAATTGATCTGTTATAATTGTGGTGGACAGGGACATTACACATGGGTTTGTACGAATCCTACTAGAGCCTATTGTCCATCATGCTACCAATTTGATCACGATGCAGTTAATTGCCCCACACTGCTCACGTAATTAAGGGAGAAAGGAGTGCTCCCAGCTAGTCTCGTCCAGAACGTCTAGATGATGAAGGTTGAACCCTACACTGAAGGCCCCAACATAAACATGATTCTTAGAAGCGGTGCAGCTACCGGGGAAGATAAGGGGAAGAAGCTGGAAGAAGATATGTGGGTTCGTAAGGCTCCCGCAAAACAACCAGAATTTGATTTGGCGCAAGCAAAGGAAACCTTTTTGGAGGCTATGAAAAATTTTGCAAAAGCATCGACTTCTGGTAGTAAGGAGCAACCAAACCTGCAACAGGATAATGCCTTAGTAACTGCCTTTTTAGAAACCTATATGAAGCTGTTGAGAGATGCCAATGTGATGAAAGGGTTACATTAATTAATAGCTAGATGTGTGGGGGCATACAAACCATGCATGATCCGAAAATCGGGAAAACATGTCTTACACACCGAACAGGAGATGCGGCTGACTGCCCAGATTGGCGATTACGAGATGGACTAGGTCATCTTAGATCTTGGTTACGATGTGAATGTCATACTAAAACAAACCTGGGAATGCATGGGCAGGCCTACACTGCAATGGACCCCGATCCAATTGCGATTGGTAAACCAACAAAAGATCATGTTGATGGGAAGATTGCAATGGGTTGTCGTAGATATCAACGGTGCCCGCACGCACTCTAATTTTGAAGTCATAGAAATCATGGACGATAGTAACCCCTATCTGGCACTACTAGGAATAGACTGGGCAATAGACATGAAAGGAATCATCAACCTCAAAAAGCGGAAAATAATCTTCGAAAAGAATGCACTCTGAGTAGTCATTCCTTTGGATCCAGCTGAAGGTGCCTGCTATACTAAACCAGTGCATGATGATGATAGTGATAGGGAACTAGACTGCATCTACCAACTCAATGCGTGAAATGGGGACCAAGTGAGCCCAACTACGGATGGACGACTCTCATGGGACTGCGATAGCTCTTGCACGTTAGATTCAGATGAAGAGGTTGAACGATGGAAAAATTTACTACATGAAGTAACCACGTTGAATTGTAATGGAATGGTCACAGTAGGAGACGTCACGCCATTCGCAAAAGACACCAAAGAACTAGTTGTTTCAGTGAAATCAAAACCCGGTGCACTGAAAGTGTTCGCATCCTGAAAAGCTTGGGCATCGACAAAAGAGGCAGGCGTGGCTAAGCATAAACTAAAGTGTGGAGGTTGCGATCACACTTTAATACTGGTAGCTAGACAAACTAAGAAGGGCAACCCGTAGCAACATGAATCGCCAAAAGTTGACCACAGGGTCCGCAGAAGCCCACGAAACAGCATACATCGCGGCACTACGTTAACACGACTTTCTTGGAGGTTGTGGATACTGCAACCTAGAGGGCTCTGCATCAGGCAATGGAAGGAAAATCAAAAGAAGTCAGGTAGCTACAGGCCCCATGCCGACATCACCCTTAAGGCACGATCTGGAGATCGAAGCATGGTAGAAAGGACTAAATTTAAGAGAATATCACGTCGCAATGCTTACAGAATCTTATCCATTTTTCACCTAAGACAACTCATATCCTCGTGGAATATTGCTAAAACTAACCCAGAGGGGACCAGGCTATCAAGACAACACACACATCCATGGCGCAAAACCCTGCTTGACCAAGCGCTCGGACGATGCTCGCAGCACAGGGAGGGAGGGATCATATGGATCTACAACGATGGTGCGGACACCTGACTAGTCGTTAAGGTCACTGTCTTAGTACCCCAAGTAGGTGAAAGAGGGCGCGGGACCATAAACAAGTTTTCAGGGAGCCGATCTAGCGTACTGAGTTCTGCCTACATTACCCTGTCTCCTCAATCGCAACAGCGAGTGATGGGTTGCGCTACCGCACAGCCCAGTCGAAATATAACAGTTAGCAATCCTTTCTATAACAGAGACGTTAGGGTACGACAGGAAGGAGCGGGTGGTGAATCATTAAGACGAAAGTTCTGAGGTGGATCCATTAAGATCAAACAAGGGAATGTTGTTACGATACTGAAACACAAAGGAACGACATTGTTCAAAGTGATGGTATTAATTTATGACTATGGGAGTATACGGGAACATTGGCCCTATATACTAGAATCAATCAATCTACATCCAGCCACAAATCAACCCATGCATACTATGGACAGAACCCGAGCTCGATTCACCAAAGAAATGCAGTTGAATCAGGAAGAGTTAGCAGGTGCGATCTGAGACCAACAAGTTCCAAAATCCCCATGAACACCACGAAGGTAGAAGAGGAAGCAGAAGACCTGCACAGTCCAAGCCTCGCCACGACTCAACAAACAAGCTGCAGCCGATAAGGGCAAAGCCGTTTCAACAGAAAACAAGGAAGAGAACGAGGCTCTTCAAGAGCTCCTTGATTAGATCGATGAGGAAAAAGTGGATGCATTCCAAATCCCGTCATTTCCCCCATATCTGTCTCCATGGACAGGGTCAAAAAATATACCAAAGGACTTATACGGAGCGAAAGTCAAACTTCAGACCCCACTTCTTCCAGATGATATAAAGTTTGAAGGCTCGCCATGGGGACGTGTTCCGACCCTCAAATTTGAAGATGGGGATCTGGCTGGCAGTGATAAGTTCCCTGAGTTGGCCGCAGACAAATTGTTACCATAGGTGTGTCTGCTGGGTATAGAGAGGGTCAAAATTCTCAACCTCCGATGGCTACCTCACTACCACCGCGTGACTATTACGGCCTTTGTGATTTGGAAACTCCTCTGTCTTGTACATGATGGATTCTTATGGTTGGAAGAGCTGATTCCACTCACAGCTGACTTAATCCACCGCATAACGCCACCTACCACTAAAAGGAGATGACCCCACTAACACCGTAGGAACCAGCGGCGAGATCAGCCTCCCCAAAACAATGAAGACGTAGTACAAGATGGTGAAAGGAAAGAGCGGATATGTCATAGCTAGAATCAACAACCGTGTTGTCTGATTGGATACATAGCTCCTTGGGGGAAAACTCATGAGGAAGTGTCATGTAGACGAGGTACCTACCTCTATCATTGTGTTGGCCGAGAAGTGCACCCAGGGGGTGCAGTTTAATTGGGCACAGTTCTTATGCATAGAGTTCTTGATCAACTGCCGAGAAGCACAGGACAAAGGTAAGACATTTCATTATGCTTGGTTGCTTCTATCAATATTTTTGGTAACAAGCACACTGCCATTGGACAACCAGTTCCCTAGCATTATAGATGACCTACCTGAGGTAGTACGGTTTATGGCGCTATGCGCAACAAGGAATGTGACAAGCGCTTTTGCAATTCAAGCATTTTAGACTTCCATGGCAGAACAAATACGGATCCAGATTGTTCGTCAATCATGCATGTCTCACACAATCTACAATACTCTCCAAAGCATGGCCAAGTTTAAATCTGACATGCATCATGTGTACATTCAAGTGTGAAAGAACCCGAATCAATCTCGGACCGCACTTCTATTCATCGCAACGGATGAAGCAATCTATGGGGTTTTGGCAAAATGGCCTCTCGAATGGCGCACTCCAAACAAGGCCATCCTAGACCAACTCGCTGCCAAACAACAAGAGAAGGAATAACAACATTCGTTCCAACATCTAGTAGAAAAATCACGACATGAACAATAGGTCGCTTCGCAACAAGCAGTTTCCCAAAACTCGCCAGCGAAGAGACTACGATAGCACAGGAATTGGAACCAACAAAAGAGACAGACACTCAGGCTCCCTGAGAACAAGTCAAACGATCACAGTGGGAGGACCCAACAAGTATCAAGAAAAAGTCCAAAGTAATAATAGGGTTGGGGAACGAATTCATAGCAAACCCTGTAGTGCCTGCTCTACTTACAGAATAGGCAACTGTGTTGGGGGAAATTTAGAAGTAGTTGGAAACATTACAAGCACAATCTCTGGGAAAGGTTCACCTCACCAACAACACAAGTATGACTGAGCCACTGAGGGGCGCACCAGCACCGAACACTGTAACATTGCTAGCCGCTGCTATTACAAGATCTGATGATGAGGGTAGATGGGATTTAGATCTGGCCGCCCTACCTAGTAGCATACTTTTTCAATTACAGGATGGGCTCACTAATGAACTCCATGCTAGGCAAGGTCACACCCTACACACTTTATGAGAGCGGAAAGCTGAGATCAAACAGGTCAATCTTCAGCATGCTATCTAGGTCAAGTGTTATAGGAACGTTGAACAAGCCGTCACAAAAGCATGCCACACAGTTCTGAGGGTAGCTATCCCTGAGGATCTTCCAACTCTGACCAAGGTGCAACACATGGCCGCAGAATTCTGCACGGTCCAGGAAGAGGCTATAAGAGCACAAGGGGAGCTTGCCCTACATATTGCAGAGCTTTGGCTCCAAGCACAACAACCCCAACCCGATGATGGACACCGTAGCATGGAAATTCAAGAAGGCATGTAAATCATGCGAAGCGCGGTTTGAGAATATTCAGGACTTTTGGATCAATCTATTGGCCTACTTACATCTCTCTAGGAGGACCCTACCATTCAGTGCATCGAAGCTAAGGTACACATATTGCAACAGGCCTATGATACAGCTTGCAGAGATGCGCAAATGGTTACTATCACACAATGGCTAGCTAAGATGAGGGAAGCTCAGGCCCTCAAGGCCCAAATGGACATTGCACGGCAAAAGGAGGCAGAGTTTAAAGACCACATTCAGCCATGGATCGAGGAAGCATTTACTGTTTCTACAATGATGGAGGACAAGATAGCACAGATGTAGGCAGTCTGTGATTCTGAGCAAGCGAACCCATTAGACATGGATACATCAGCGACCCGAGTGGCACTGGTACAACGAACTGCCACATAATTCATTGAAGAGACACGCATGGCGCATAAATTGTTAAATGACCTTCGCGCAAAAATGGATGCACCTACTCAGTGACTCGGGACGAGTCACAATGATTGTGTTGGGGGACTGTTGGGTAGTGCAAGCCCCACAGAACGAGTATAGGGTGCAAAGCCCAGAATTTTGGGTAATATTATGGTAAAAGACTCCGCAGAAAGTGCGAAGTGCGATCTATGGTAGGTTGAGCCAAAGGGTAGTCCGCCCGAAAATAATGTAAAGAAATAGTAATAGAGTTAGCCCGCAGAGGGATCGCGAGACAAGGGAAAGTATAAATAGAGTGTTTCTCTATGAGGAAAAAGTAGTTCCTTTAGAAGATGGAATGTAATGGGTTCTGAAAGGCAATAGCTTGAAAGCATCTGTAAGTCCGAGTCGAGGGAGTAGGGTAGAAGGTAGAGGCTCTACAACTATGTGTGCAGAGGCCAGAAAGTCTGCAGTTGTGTGCGTAGACCCCTGCAGCTGTGTTATGAAACCAGCTCAAGAAAAGATAGAAAAGATAGATCAACACCTTAGAATTCAGCCTCTTCGAGGGGGCAACCTCCTTTACATTACATAAATGAACAATTCTTAGATG
>APFE031591266.1:32070-43360 GCA_000404065.3 Pinus taeda
TGAGACATTGAAACATTCTCTTTTAAATCTCCATTCAAGAAATCAATTTTTGCATTCATTTGATGGACTTTCCAACTGTTATGAGCTGATAGGGCAAAGGGTGTCCGGATGGTAGCACATTTTGCTGTGGGGGAAAATGTATCCTCATAATCGACCCCTTCCTTCTGTGCAAAACCTTTTGCCACAAGCCTAGCTTTGTGCTTGTCAAGTGAGCCATCATCTTTATACTTATTCTTGTAGACCCACTTGTAGCCAATTGGTTTGGTTCCCAATGGAGGATAAACCAACTTCCAAGTGCCATTCTTTATCAAGGCATCATACTCCTTTTGCATCGCTTATTTCCATTCATCGTGAGAAGTTGTTTTTTTGAAGGAAGTTGGTTCAAAATATGTAGACAAATTCAATTCACAATCATAAGAAACATCCATATCAATAGGTGAATCAGAGTCATCTACATCACCTACATTTTTTCGGGTTGAGTTTCTTGTTCCTATCTTTCCAACCTCATCAGGATGAACACTTTCAAGTGTCTTTGTGTCACCCACTTTGGGGGACCTTTCTGAGATGGTCCATGCTGCTCAGTTGATTGAGTTGGGACTGAATC
Organism: Pinus taeda; assembly: GCA_000404065.3. Classification (NCBI taxonomy): domain Eukaryota; kingdom Viridiplantae; phylum Streptophyta; class Pinopsida; order Pinales; family Pinaceae; genus Pinus; species Pinus taeda. The sequence continues at coordinate 32,675 of APFE031591266.1, forward strand.
AATATTGAGTCTCCCAATTCTATCAATCACATCACTCAAAGTATCATCAGTGGTTGGAGTTTCATGTGGGGGAGAGAGTGCTTCAAAAGAAGATTCCACAAGTTGATCCAGTATAGGAATCCCCCCTTCAAGGTGTGGAATCTGATTATCAAATTCTGCAAATGATTTTTCATTTGCGAATCTATCCAAGTGATCAAGTTGTTGCTCAAAAACATTGTCAGCTTTGGATGATTCAAGAAAGATTACATCTCTAGATACAACAAACTTTTTATTGACTTCATCATAGAGACAATAGGCTTTGGAGGTGTTTGAATACCCCAAGAGGATACACTTACGACTCCTTGCACCAAGTTTGTTTATATGTACCTTTATTATCAAGGCATAACAGGTGGAACCAAAGACCCTGAGATGCTTTACCAAAGAAATGTGCCCATACCACATTTCATAAGGAGTCTTGTTTTTAATAGAATTAGATGGACATCTATTCTTTATATATACAGCACATAGAATTGCATCAACCCAAAACAACAATTTTACATTCTTGAAAAATGTCATGGAGCGCACCATCTTTAAGATTGTCCTATTCATTCTTTCAGCTACTCCATTTTGTTGGGATTATAAGGCACAATTGTTTAATGTTTGATCCCATGTTGGCGAAGATAGTTTTCAAATTCATTTGAAGTGTATTCTTTTCCATTATCAGTGTGAATAGAGCCAATATGAGATTGTGCATCATTTTCAATACATGTATGAAAGTTCTTGAATGTTTGAAAAGCATCAGTTTTGTTGTTCAATAAATAAACCAACACATTTTGGTGTAGTCATCAATAAATGTCATCATATATTTATTTCCATTTGTAGAAGGAACAGGCATTGGACCACATAAATATGAATGAATGAGTTCAATTTTTCTTTGTGCTTTGGAATGTGAATCATGAAAAGACTGTTTGTTATGCTTTCCTAGAATGTAAGCACCACATTGCTTAAGTTTCCTAGGAATTGTAGGCAAACCAGTAACACCATTTTTCTTCAACAAGCGGAGGTTGTCATAGTTCAAGTGTCCAAATCTAGCATGCCATAATAAACTTTATGGAAATGTACCTTCATCATAATGATAATTGTATATGAAATTTTGTGCACAATCAGAGGTACCTTGCAACTTGAGAATCCTTTATTCTTCTATCCCCATCATGACAAGTGAGTGATCTAATGCTTTTCTCACCTCAACCTTGCCATCAAACATATGAATGGAGTGTCCTTGCTGACACATGTGGACAAAGGACGGAAAGTTTCTCCTCAGCTGTGGTAGATATAAAACATCATGCAGAAGAAAGTTTGGAAGACCAGGCAAGTTAAGCCTGATTGTGCCAAGCCCAGATGGCTTGAGTTTTGATTTCTCTACAAAGTATACTACTCCATTGACATTGTCAGTAAATTATTCAAAAAATTCTCTTCTAAAGGTGATGTGGTAAGTTTCTCTTGAATCAAGCAACCAATCATTTTTTCAAGAAGCAAGTGAAGCATTAAATAAGTCTTCGTTTACTCCAATATTACAGTGTGACACAACATAGTGAGCTGATTCAAGTGCTTTACCTTTATCTTTGTCATTATTTTTACCTTTGGGTTGCTTTATTTCTTGTGCAATTTTGTCCCAAGGAAAATTGCATGTGGATGCATCATGTGCTCCATCTCCATTTCATTGTATGCAATGCAAATCTTACTTTTCTCCTTGAGAGTGTCTGCCCCATTGCCTCTGAAATTTCTTCTTCCTCTTCCTCTTCGACCACCTATTCCTCTAGAATAATATTAAGCAAGATTCTTCTCTCTATGTGCAAGACACACAACCTCTTCAGAAGACTAAGGAGTTGTCTTCTTCCCAAAAGCTTTCTCTCTTTCAGCAAATTTTTTCACAAGGGAGTCAAAGGTAATTTCTTTGAGGTTTCCATTTGCTTGCAATGACTCATGATAATTTGAGTAAGTGGGATAAAGTGCCTTGACAAAAGATATCAAAGGAATGTCCAGTTCAACATTAGTGACTTTGATATCGTGCATAATAGATTTTACCTATAATGCAAGAGCAAGAGGATCATCATTTTGTAATTCAAGGTTGAACAATGTAATCATGAGTTGAACAACTTCAAGTGAAAAGTGTGAGTCATAAAGTTCCTTCAGTTTTTGTAAGGCTTCGAAAGAATTTGAAAATGGAGAAATATGGCAACTCACCTTTTCATTTACTGATGTTGCAATCAAGGCATAAGCCTTGTTGTTCTGATTCTCCCAAATGGTGAATTCCTTGTATGAGGTAGGTTGTTCTGGTTCTTTGTCTCCATCTCCAACACACACTCCTTTCCATAGCTCATTAAAAATGAGAGTGTGTTTGATTTTCTGTGACTAATCTAGATACTTCTCCTTGTTGGTGAGAACCACTCCCACAATAGATATCAATGAATGCATTATAAAAATCTGTGTACTGTAAAAATACTTCTGTTGCCAATGTATAAAAATTGTACTTCTGGTGGTAAAAAAAATATTACAATATGATATGTATAGAGCAGAGGTATTACTAGGGGAGGGTATAATTGGGAGAGGGAGTATGTGGGGGAGGGAGTGTGTAGGGGAGGTATTAAAAAAAATGGGTGTATATGGAGGAGGGTCAACGTATTGACCGAACAGTGGAAGGGAGTCATTTACTGTGCAATGGAGTAGGGGTAGCGCATCTATTGGAGGGGCAACACATTTGTATGGTGAGACTGGCGCTCCATGTTAAGAGGGAGCAGAGGGAGCACTGCAAATTTTTATAACAATGTGGAGAAACCAGAATATGGGCTGAGGAGTATGACAGAGACTCAAGGCAGTGCTCACAAAATAGTGTGTAGGCCAAGAGTTGACACTGCGAGTATGGGAGGAGTTGGCAGTAGTGGGAGCGACGATGTGGGAGATTCACACGTGCTATGGGAGGAGGTCGGTATGGCATATTATGAACATAGATAGCAACATATTATGATACCAGACATAGTGGGGAGAGTGGTATAGCCAACAGACAGTGGTAAGAGTGTATACTTTCATAACAATACATTCATAACGATACAAATCGTTGTATTAGACAGTGTGAGGGAGGTGTTATGAATGATACCAGAGTAATACCAAAAAGTGTAAGGAAGCAAACGATTTCACTACATAGAAACGGGGAGTTGACAACGTTGAAAACAATGCAGCTCAGAGTCACAATGGCACCACAACAGTCGAATCCTATCCCGCAGTGGCGTTCTCACTTGGCCTTCAATTTTGCTTCTGCAATTTTTGGACTCAGTGGAGTTTTGACAAATTTGGGAGTGCTACTTTCCGAATCGAAGGTGTCAATATTAGATTTTGGAATAGCTCAGTTAGTTAGAGCTTGTGGTTGTTAACCTTTTCATACAAGCTAACCTTTGCCGTAATGAAATATCACAAAATATGCACTCACCGCACCACAGTACACTCAGAGGTGTCATTTCTGCAATATGGGAAGAACATAGGCAGAATAGGCAAAAAAGGAGTTACAAGGGCAAGAATTCTAAAAATAGAGCTGGCTCTGATACCATGTTAGGCCAAGATGTAACTCCTCAAATGAGAATCTGTGTGTGGCCTGGCTTGTCGCAGAGATCTGTGTGAATAATTTCCAATGGTCAAGATGTTGAATATTTGCTTTGAAAAAAATATGGTTTATTTCACAAGTTGGCATGATTTGCACACTCCATCTTAAGGTTTTGAAATCTTAGGCATATCTCTGATAGATTATATTCTTGTAATCTTCACCAAGTTTTCTAAAGATATATGTCTCAATCTCTTATGCCATAACCAACTTTCATTTAATTTTCCAACACAACATTTTTTTATGTTTGATTAATCTAGTATATATACCTTGTCATCCATTTTAATAGCTCTTGTTATGCAACTATATCATAAAATAGAAGAAAATATAGATCAACTACTTGAGAATTAGCCTCTTCAAGGGGGAAACCTCCTTTACATCACATAAATGAACAATTCTTGGATGATACAAATGGCAATACCTCCTTTCTATATATAGGAGTCTAAGGGATCAATATAATTAGAGCCTACATAAGAATAGTAATGTAAGGGCACAATAATAAAAATAACGAGCTTCTATGGGGCACAAAAATAACAATATGGGGGCTACATTAACAATAAAAATAAGGGTACTACACTAACAATAACAATAAGGGGGTTAAACTAGTATTATAAGGACCTAACATGCCCCTCTCCTTCAAAAAATGTGTTTTCCTCAATGTTTGAGTAGTTATGGATGGAATCTTCAGCAAGTATGTTCTTCCACTTAATGAGATATTTTGAAATTGATCGATTTTGTAACTATTGGGTTCTTGTTTCCATGACTGCTTAAGGCTCCAATGTGATTTTTCTTTCTTCGTCAAGTTATGGAAATATTGTTTGAACTGGGAGCTTGTCACCAGTAACCTTATTTAAGCATGAAGCATGGAAAATTGTGTGTGGTTAAGAACATCTAGGTAGGTCCAATTTATATGCCATAGTACCAATCTTTCACAACACCTTGTAAGGACCATAGAACTTGGGTGATAATTTATTATTCTTCTTAGCTTGCTTGAGGGACATTTGTTTGTATAGTTGTAGCCATAAAAATACTCAGTCGCCTACATCAAAATTTCTTTCACTACAATATTGATTAGCTTGTTGTTTCATTTGATTCTACGCCAGAGTGAGGTTATCCTTTAAGAGTTGAAGAAGTTGTTTTTGATGCTCGATGTGATCTTCCACTGCTTGAACCTTAGAATTTTTTTTCTAAAGATGATGTGATGGATGATGGATGATATGCATAAATTTCCATAAATGGGGTCATTTTTATGTTGTATGGAATGAAGTGTTATACAACCATTCAGCTAGAGGTAACAACTTGACCCATTGTGTTTTTTATCATATACAAAGCAACAAAGATATCCTTCCAAACGTTTCTTCACTATCTCAGTTTTCCCATCAGATTGAAGATGATAAGATGAGTTATGAGCTAATTGAGTACCAAGATAAGAAAATAATTCCATCCAAAAATTTCTAGTGAAAATGGGATCTCTGTCACTTACAATAATCTTTGGGTTTTCATGTAGCTTTTGAATTGTTTTCATAATTGTAGTAGCATCTATACTGACTTTAAAAGGATGAGATAATAAACAAAATTGTGCATACTTGGTAAGTCTATCAACTACCACCATGATGACATTCTTTCCTTCAGACTTGGGTAAACCTATGATAAAATCCATTAAAACTTCCTCCCAACGCTGACTTGGAATGGTTAAAGCTTGTAACAGACTTGAAACCTTAATTGTCTCAACTTTATTTTGTTGGAAAACCAAACATTCTACCATAAATCTATGAATATTATTTTAAGTTTATCCCAAAAAAATCCTTCTTGACTCGTTGGTAAGTTTTAAAAATCTTGAGTGCCCTCCTAAGGGGGAGGTGTGCAATTCCAAAATAGTATTTTTTTTTTAGTTGAGAATTATTAAATAGATATAAATGATCTTTGTATCATAATGAATCATTTTTCCAAATAAATGTATCAAATGTACTCGGATCTTGTTGCAACTTTTGAATGAGTTTCCACACCTCTTCATCATTCTTCCATTCATTCCTTACTTTAGTTATCAAAACAGTTTGAATAATAGAAATGGCACAGTGCAATGCTTCCACACCCTCATCCTTTCTTGAGAGTGCATATACAACAACATTTTGCTTCCCTTTTTTGTAGATGATTTCAAATTCATAACCCAACATCTTTGTGACCCATTTTTGCTACTCTTCTGAAGATAATCTTTGTTCCAAAAATTATTTAAGACTATCATGATCTGTTTATCTTCCCATTAGGTAAGGTCGTCATTTCTTTAGTGCATGTAATATTGCCAACATTACTCTCTCATAAATAGGTTTGTGTAAATATTTTCCCTTGATTGGATGACTTTCAAAAGTAATGTATCTTCCTTCTTGCATTAAAACAACACCAATTCCATTTCCTGAGGCATCACATTCCACAATAAAGGGTTTTGTGAAGTATGATGTAGCTAAGACCAGTGCTTGACACATTGCCTCTTTAAGATATTCAAATGCCTTAGTTTCTTCTGGAGTCCAAGAAAATGCATCTTTCTTCAGTAATGTTGTTAGAGACACTTCAATTCTCCCATAATTCTTAACAAAATTATGATACCTTGTCAACCCGAGAAATCCTCGAAGATGCTTTAAGGTTTTGGGGATTTTCCATTCCTTAATGAATTTAACTTTGTTAGGGTCTACCTTAGCACCCTCATGAGATACAATATGACCCAAATATTCCACCTCTTGTACTCCAAAGAAACGTTTGGAGGTTTTTTCTTATATCTGTTTCTCCTCCAATAGTTTGAGAACCCTATCAACATGTTGAACATGATCCTTCTAAGACTTGTTATAGATTAGTATATCATCAAAAAATACTAACACAAGTTTTCTAAGGAAGGGTTTGAGCATGGAATTCATTAAACATTGAAATGTGGAAGGTGCATAAGTAAGGACAAAAGGCATGACCAAATAATGACCTTAATGAGTTCTAAATGATGTTTTCAAAATGTCTTCATTCTTCATTCTAAATTGATGATATCCTGAAGGAAGATCTAGCTTGGTGAAGGAAATTGATCCATATAGTTCTTCCAACAATTCATCAATGACAAGAAAGGGAAATTTATCTTTAATAGTGAGCTTGTTGATCTCCCTATAATTCATACACATACACCATGTTCCATCCTTCTTGTGCACCAATACCATTGGAGCAGAGAAATAACTTTAGCTAGGTTGAACTTTATCGACCTCTATCATTTATGAAATTATATGTTCAATTTCACTTTTTTGGGCATAAGGATATCTATAAGGCCCAATGCTTGGATGAATGCTTCTTGGAATCAAGAGAATAGCATGATCATGATCATGAATAGGTGTGATACCTTTGGGAGTCTCAAATATCTTTGAATAATTGTCCAATATTCTTCAGAGATTTGGAGAAATGGATTATTTCGATGTTTGAACATATATTGAGCATAATTGTTCAACTATGCCTCATTGTTCTTTCTTCAAAATATGTGTCATGTCATTAGAGCTTATTATCTTCCCTAGTTTCCCTATGATGCCTCTTAATTCAATTTCCTTTCCTTCCTAGTAAAATTTCAAGATTTTTTCTTTGAAAATTAAAAGTTGTCATTCCCAAAGATTATAACCATTGGACTCCTAATACAACATCAACACCACCCATTGGAATGGAAAGCATTGGACTATTCAACACATATTACCACATGGTTAGATTGATATTATGACACTTCCATGAGTCATTTATAGTTCCTCCATTTGCAACTATCACTTGACACTCTAGTGTTGGATATAGAAAGCAATTCAATTCCTTAGCTATCTTACAATGAATAAATTATGGGTACTACTACAATTTATCATCACTATTATGTTTTTTTCTTAATATATCCTTCTATCTTGAGATTTTAAGGAGTGTTAATTACTGGCAATGCATTACAACATATTTCATATTCATTTCTTCGTTCTTTGGGGTTGGTTCCTGGTGTATATCCTCTTATTTTGATGTCTCTTGGTCCTTCTCTTCCTCCTCTTCATAATATTTGTAAAATAATTTCTTCTCAGCACACTTATGACCATTAGTGTATTTTCTATCAAAAGTGTAACAAATACATTTTTCTCTTTTTTCCTTTAGTTGTTGTGGTGTCAACCTTATAGGTTGTGGGAAGCTAGGAGCAACAACACTTCCAAGTTTATAGTTGTGAGTGGTATACTTCCTTGTTGACATAATTTTTCTTTCAATTTTTCTTGCCACTTTGAATGCTTTCTCCAATGAATCAGGTTCCCAAAGGTGTAGCTCATGTTGGATGTTATCCTTTAAAGTCTCTATTAAGACATCAATCATATGCTTCTCTAGAATATAATTTACCTTCATATTCAATCTTTGGAAGTCCTCAATGTGATCCACTATTGAACCCTTTTGTTTGAGATTAATCAATTGGATAAAGAAGGTATTCTCTTTGTATCCTCACAATGTGCTACCAATTATTCTACAAAATTTTTGCAAGTGATAATTGACTTACGAGAACAAAGCCATTGATACCACACAAAATGATATTGTTCTAAATGTAAATATATAACGTGTACCTTTTGTGTGTGTCGAACATCATGTAGATCAATGAATTGCTCCATATATAATATCCATGTTACTGAATCCTTGCCGTCAAACTTCCTCATATCGATATTTGGAATGTGGTGGGTCTTAAACCCAACATTGGAGTCTCTAAAATCATAATTCATATTCCTTTTGTCCTCATATGATTTCCATGGATTACCTTGTCACCACTAGGAAGTCTTCCTTGCAATAACTTTATCAACCCTTCCAATTTGGGATTCATCGCATCCATGTCTACTTTAAAAACTCTCATATCTTCTTTTAAACCATATATATTTGCTTCTAGTTTATTTTTGGTTACTCTTTGCGAGAGAAAAATTTGTTGCACTTGGTCTCGTAATTTTGATATATCATATTGCATTTCATCCTCTTCCTCATGTTTCATAGTAGAGCTTTCAGATTGCTTACTAGGTGTGTCCATTATTTTTTTTCGAGGAATTTTGGAATCAAACAACGATATCTATGCTTCATTATTCCCTTTCAATCACTTCAAATTGATTTTTCAAACATAAGCTATGCACAATTTTAAAAAAAATACACACCTTTTTCTTGCTTTTTAGGAGCTAGATATTGAAACTATTGTATCTCTATAATTTTGGATATCCAATGTCTGAATATTTGTTTTGTGGTATCCCTCTAATTCTTCTTTCTAATTCCACAAGTCAGACTGAGATTGGATTATTCAAGAAAAAAATATGACCAATTTCCCACAGTGACCTAATAATAGGTTGGTTCAATAGAGCTAAAATTAGGAATGCCACATGTCACTATTTCAACTTCGGCCCTGAAAATCATAAAGAAAAAACTACAATACATGAAATTTTAGTCCCTTTTTATGAAATTCAAAGCCGATGCTCAAAGAGAATGTTATGATGATTTTCCATAGGTCACCTATTTGAGATTGAATTATGCAGCTTGCAAAAACCTTAAATTCTTTGGACCATATCTCAGAAAATATAGTGAACCTAGATATGAAATTTTTACACAAAGTTCATTAATATTTCAGATCCGCATGGTCAAAATTTGAGCTTTTGAAGCCTCGTATAAAACAAGGTATAACTACAATTCCAAGATGACCTGTTTGAAGCAGCGAAACCCTAGAATCCAAAGCTTTGATACCATATGTTATGCAACCAGATCACAAAACAAAAGAAATGATAGATCAAAAACTTGAGAATTAGCCTCTTTGAGAGGGAAACCTCCTTTAAATCACATAAATGAACAATTCTTGCATGATACAAATGACAAGACCTCCTTTCTATATATAAGAGTCTAAGGAGTCACAATATAATCAGAGCCTACATAACAATAATAATGTAAGGGCACAATAATAACGATAGTGGGCTTCTATGGGGAACAACAATAACAATATGGGGGGCCACATTAAAATAACAATAAGGGGGCTACATTAACAATAACTATAAGGGGGATATACTATTATTATAGGGACCTAATAACCCTTGCCACCAACTTACTAGTATTTTCATTATTATTTCACATCTTTTGGAGTTCAATATTACATCAAAGCCTTGATCACACATCTGATTAACACTCAAAAAATTATGTTTTAATCCTTTTATATACACCACATCCTATGATTTGGTTCTTCCATTGCCAATGTTGATTGCTCATTTTCCTATAATACATGTAGATGCATTGTTTCCAACATTTTCTTTACCTTTATTTATTTTCTCAATGCTGATGAATTTTCTCGGATCTCTTATCACGTGTCTTGAGAAACCACTATCAATATACCATTTTTCCTCTTGCTTTTGGGCATATAGAATGAGCCCACACTTTTCTTCGTTATTTTTCCATACTTTGAGGGAACTCCTTTCCCTACTTTGATTTAGTTTACAATCTCTAGCCTTGTGTCCAAATTCAGGACATAGAAAGCATTCAATGTGACTTTGTAAACAATTTCTCCCATAATCCCAATCAATTTTGTTTTGAACAAATGCATAGCATACAAAAAAATAATTATAAAAGGTGATGCCTGGAGGTTTTCCTTTGGCAACCTTTTTTGGTTTGAGCATCTTCCTAAATTTCCTTAATTGATTGCCTTGCCTTGTTACATCTTTCTTGACATGGGCAATTGTGTCATTCTTCTCCTCTAAGTGATTTTCTATTTCTCCCAATTTCTTTTTAACTTCACCAAGTAGCTTTTCTAGGATTTCATTCTTTATTTTAACATCCTCCATCTCAAATTCCAAAATCATAACAAATGTTGAATCAAATTCCATGTTGTCAAAATTCCTTGGATCCATTTTCTAGTAGTTAATTGTTCATGAGGATGGCATACTATAATACCACTTATTGGCCCAAAGGTTACACTGAGAGGAGGGGGGTGAATTAGTGTGAGGTCTGTTTGGTCAATTTAGTATTCCTAAATTGATATCATTAATTGTCAACCCGGGGCTCGTAAGCTGATGAAGTGA
>APFE031591267.1:0-21671 GCA_000404065.3 Pinus taeda
CCCCAGAGCAATGAGTCGGAGTCGATAGGGAAAGATCCGCTAGACGGAAGGCATTAAGGCATCCTTCATCAATCTAGCGCGAGTGTAACCTGTAGGCCAATAATGTGGAAGGAATCAGACGAAGAAGGATGTAGTAACAGAACCGAGGTACGTTTCCGGCGTACACAAGATGTAGCTAGCGCACGGCAGAAACCCTATGAACCAACCAATAATGAAAGCTGACACAGAGGCGGGGTATCCACCAATAGGGTCAAATGGAAACCAAGGTACCGCACGAATCCCAATGTGTGATAATGTAAGCTGACGTCGAAAACAAGGGAAACCACTCAGTCAAAGACCCATAATACTGATCGATGCTGAGCACAAGGTAACCTATCAATAATGAAAATAGGGCCAGGGTGCAACTCTAGGCCTGCCCTCAGAGCAAGATGTCGTCGTCGATAAGCACAAGACCCACCGGAAAGAAGTCAATGGGGACCTTCTCAAACCAGCATGAGTAAAGGACCAATATAACTGATGTGATGTAAGACATGACACTGACAACCGGGATGGCTCACTGAAAAATGAGTCAAGAGACACCGTAGAGAGGCCGACTCAGGCTAACTTCCCTTGAACAAAAGCACGACTCAATATGACTATGGCAGCATATGATGAATCTGTACAAGTTCATCATGCAGGAGGCATGAACGAACCCTCCATATGATTGGAAGAGATAACCAATCGGGGAAGAACTAACTCGATAACAATGGTTATGGCGAACCTAAGTCAAACTAAATCCCACCCAAGTGGAGGAGACTTTGCTTTGAGTGCTTGTTCAAGGGCGACACGACTGACTCTAGCTGCCAATAATAGATGGAAATACTGTCCCGTTCCCGCTCTTTTTGGAATATTTAATTTTTTTTGTCTTTTTCTGTTGAGCTCGAAAAAGAATAAAAGAATGCTATAGTATAGTGGAAAGGACGGGTGTCAGTGAAACAGATGATCTAGTTCCTGGGAGGGGAACATTCCTATGCTCAATGTAGGGAGGCGAAAACTGGTCGATGACACTCAAAGGTATGTCCTTTCCATGGGTCAAGGTATGTCAAGTTGCAGAGGTTAAAGGTATGCAAGGTTGATTTTTGCAGACGTCATGGTCAAAAGTTGGCTTAAACACGAGTCCAGTGAAGTCGGCTCTAGGCCAAAAGGTGCCAATGGTCAACATGCAATGCAACAGTACAATTCAACACAAAGGAGCCTCTAAGGTATAAGGCCAGAACAAAGCGAAGAAGCTGAGAGGAATGAGTCTTCAACACATAAGTCAGGGCGGGACTACAGAGGACTCCCGAGCCTAAAGACACAAAAATCTGCATGGACGCCAAGCGACAACAAGGTACTAACTAGGGCACCCATGATAAGGTAGGCTCTACCACACAAGTCATGGTACTTCTAAGCAATGAGAAGGTTCCGCACCATAACTTGGTGGGGTCGATCCTAAGGCCAAAATGGGAAAGGAAACTGATAAGTGCACAATGCAGGCGGAAACACCTAACCTATATGCCAGTTTCGAGAACCAATACCTGTCAGAACGGACCAACCATAAACTTTAAAATAAGAAATCTTCCAAGTTCTGTAAACATAAATAAGAACACTAGACACGAAGTTAATATATCCCACTTATAAACTTCATATAAAATCTCATGTTATGGAATACAAAACTTGAAAATGCGTACCTTATATATACAATATGGTAGAGGGAACCACGCAGCCTTGCGGCTTACGCATAGTGGTGCTGCTGAACAAACCCCTTGCAGGGCTCAGGCCAAGGACTCCTTTGGTAGTCATAACTCATGGCTTCAAAGAGTTCCTCTTGTGAAGGCAAAACAAGTTCTAAGAAATCATGAGAACTACAAGGATCAAAAGAGGGAATTAAAGGGTCCCATGTCCCTATAGAAAGAATCTCTCGGTCAACTGCCGGGACTAAGTCCCAAGAAGGGGAATAATAGGCCAAAGGATCCTTCTTTGAAGCGATTGAACATTGAGGATTCAATGCCACATAATTGACCTGAGGCGGGGTAGAGTCTACTTGAACACTTGGAACAAACCAAGGGGCATTCTGCAATAAAGTCGAATTAGGATGGTGATTATCAGATGCAAGTTGATCAATAGTGACAATATTCCCGTTATGAGGAAAGCACATTACTCGAAAGAGTGAAGACACCACAACACTCATAGCATAGACATAATCATGCCCAAGTAGCATATTAAAGTCTAAAGGGCTATCAACCACCATCATATCTATTTAAACAGTCTTCCCACCTAAAGTGATAGGAAATTGAGGAAGAACACCCATAGATTCACCAGGTCTTCTATCATAGGCTAACAACTGACTCTGAGCTGTCAGCAACTTTGGGGAACCCAAAGCTTTACAAGTCAAAGAGGATATAATACTTGCAGAGGATCCTTCATCCACCATACATCGATAGACATTTGTGGAATTAACTCTGACCTTTATTTGGAAAGGTGCAGCGGAAGGAAGACAAGGCTCGACAAGACTATCCCAATCAAAGGAAACACTCTTGGAACTTGGAGGGGGAACATTCGAAGAAACCGGAATGCCCCCTATACTAGGAGACTCTGTACTAGAAATTAAGCAGACTCTTTTGTTAGGCGCTTCACCCCCCAAAAGAGGAGTGTAATCGGCCAGCGATTGCACTGGCTCAGCCACATGATCAACCAATGGTTGATGGGATTGACAAGAAACCATAGCAAATGTAGGAGTAGAAAAACTTTCAAACTCAGACCATATCCTTTGAACCTCTGGAATACTAGGGCATAAATGAGTAAGATGGTCTCCCTTGCATATCTTACAAGGAAACTTAGGTTTAAAACTTCTACGTCCAGGTTTCTTATCAACCTCCATTCCGCCAACATGACTAGCAGTGGTTTGTGAAGAGTCCTGAACATGACTTGCAGAGGTCGGTGACTCTTTGCTAGTATGAATCACAGTGACTAGACTTGTGCCCCCAGCATGACTTGCAGCGGCTGAAGACTCATCTCCAACATGACTGGGAGAGGTTGAGGATGAAGTGCTAGTGTGACTTGCAGCGGCTAAAGGTCCATCTCCAACATGACTAGCAGAGGTTGAAGATGAAGTGCTAGTGTGACTTGCAGTGACTAGACTTGTGCCCCCAGCATAACTTGCAGCGGCTGAAGGTCCATCTCCAACATGACTGGCAGAGGTTGAAGATGCAGGGATAGAATTATTCTTCTCCTTTGACTTCCTCTTTCTCCTCCTTTTAGATTTCTTATTACAAGACGGAGGAGAAAAAGGAATCCCGGATTTCTCTTTGAAAGAAGATAAACAATTAGCACCCATGTGATGCTCTTGAAATAAAGCACTCAACTGAGAGGCTTCAAGAGCATTCGAAATATTGGGAGTGGACCACAGCCAAATGGGCAGTCCAACATTCAACCCAGGAATATTCAAAGTGGCCATCAAGGGAGTACCAACGTTTCCACATAAAGGAAAAGCACAAGGATCCCCTTTTGGAAGGGTACCTTGGTTGGATTCCACAGGAATATTGGCCATATCTAACTGATTCTCAAACCCCTTCCCTTACGGGAATGTAGAAATGACTTTTCAAGGAAGATGAACACACAATCAAGATCTTTGCCCTTGAGGAGGCAACTCCACAACTTCTGAAAGAACGACCAAAAGTCTTTCAAGATCGGCAGAGTGGTAAGCCAGTCACTTAGAACACAAAGTCCAAAGGTGACTAGACAAAAATACCTAAAGCCAACTATATACAAGGAGCAAGAGCACTCACTATAAGTCCTAAAAGAAGTCAGCCAGTCAACACTTCCAAGTATTTCCGCTCGGGTGATGAGAACGACACCAAAATAAAGAAAGTGAGTAAGCGCCTTCATGTCTGGGATAATGACGGCCAGTCCGATCAGCGAAGGTAACAGAGGAAGTTACGCTGCCCTCCTAACAACAACCTGCGCCGGTGCAAGCCCCCAAGCTTCGCAAGGGTGCCCTCCAGTAGTACCGTTGAAAGTGATACAACGTCGACCTCAGGTGCCACAAGATTCCCCTTCGCAGCCACCTATATAGTTCCCTAGGAGTGGCAACTAAGGATACCAACTCGTTGCAGAAGCCAAGCGGAACGGTCTTGAGGTAAGTTCAGACAAGTAGGAGAGGGGGTATGTCTCTTCCCTGTCTTCACAGACCCTCGCGCTTAACTCCCAGATCCGGAGCTTTCCTGGTCTTCCTAACGCTATTGGATTTGCACTCTTTATTCAGACTCCTATGTTTGACAGTTTAAACGGCCTTGGAGAGTTAACTCTCCACTTGCCTAATTCCAAGGCCCTAAAATCCTAAAACTTGTTTGTATATTTAACTTAAAAGAAAAAGTTCTAGTTGATTTTAATTAGCGCTTGATTTTAAGGGCTGTTCTTTAAGTCAGGGGATGATGGAAGTGAAACTTGATGATGTGTGTATGACTCAACCAAAAATCAAAGAAAAAGTAACTACATGAATGCAATCATTTTTCTTTCGATGAAAAGAGTACTCTACATGGGTTGTAGGAAACATTCAGAAAGCAAAAACTTTTCTTTTCTTTTCTTGTAACACACTTCACACACGCAAAAACCAAAAGAATTGCTAATGCTTTAACTATGCAAACTAATGCAAAGTATAGTGAAGATGCAAGAATCGAAAACAACTCTAACAAGAAATGAAAGTTGTTTTTGTTTATCAAATTTTCTTTTTGCCACTTACAATATTTAGATGGAATCTAAGACTACAATTTGTCTAAATACTAAAAGCAAAACTCAAGATAACAAAAACACTTTCATTCCACAAAAGGAAACTAAATGAAAAGCAAATTCAAGAAATCAAAACTAAAACTTTTCAAAAAGTTCACTTGGAAGTAGCAACAAAAGGGTCTTTTTGAAAATGCTCTCAACAAAAACCGACACTTCACAATTGAAACAAGCAAGAAACACTTTTTGCAAGTTGACACCCAACAAAGAATGAAAACTCAACAAAAACAAATGTGCTCAAAAAGGATTTTGACAATGGAAGGCAGCAAGGAAAGCTTTGGTAGCAAAGACCAAAAAAGATCAAAAAGACGGTTTCAAGAAAGTATTAAAAATGACAACTTTGATGAAACAAAGAAGTAATTGGTCATAAAAATCGATTTCGTCAAGCAAACCAAAAAAGTCACCAAGAAACAAAGTTAAACACAAAGATTAATAACAATATTTTCTGCTCTGATCACTCAGAGCAGCCAAGATTCCAATAAGGAAATCTCGTGTGTTTAAAGCGAAAAGATGATGACACTTGCAAACACGAAACAAGACCAAGACTTCTTATAATTAGAGAGAAGTTGGAGTAAGGACGCTTGCTGGAAAACAGAGAACTGATACTGACAAAGATGACTGTTTAAAACTGACTGAAAGCACCAGAAACACTCCAGAGACAAAAAGGTTTATAAATCTTGAAAGTTTCCAGGTATACGCGACTGCATTCAGTGCAGAATGCGTGTATACGCGACTGTGTCTGAGGAAACCTGCGTATACGCGGGTTCACTTCAGACAACAAGTGTTTATACGCTTCTGTAACTAAACAAAGCAGCGTGTATAAAATATTTCAGGAAAAATAAAAAAGAAACTCAAAAAAATGGTAAAACTCAGAAGTCAGAAACAGACCAAACAATAACAATAAGCCAGCAAGCTACTGAGCCCTGATAGGCTTGACAAACGCCCAACTAGGAACAACAAGAATGTTGTTCCCCAGCGGAGTCGCCAGTTCTGTTGCGGGATTTTATCCCCTAAGGCTCTTGGGTGGAACCCTAGCAGACTGAAAGTTGTCTAAATCAAGAAACATACACACACACAGCCATTATGCTAGAAAAAACTATTTCTAAGGTGAGAAGGACATACCTGAGGTCCTATGTTTGGGTAGTTACTCAAGGGTGCAAACCCTTCTTCATGTCCCTTTCGCTCCTTTGCCCTGCAAAAACAACAATTCCAAGGAATACAGCAGTATATGGACAAAGATTTACATAAAAATGATCTTTATGTTATATAAGAAAGGAGTTAGTTACAAACCTTTAGACATCCATTCATACATGAAATTCAAATATGAACATTATTAACATAAAGAAAGAAGCGTATTGGGAACAAGACGTGTTTCTTTATTAGACAAATAGAATAGTAGAAATAAGAGCAATATCACCTGAACCCCTTCTGCAGGCTCAAAGCTCAGCCTCCTTCTGGATCCGTCCCACCTCAAGCCTCTAGTAGGTCTCCTTCCAATACTCACTCCAAGATGTCATAACTAAGGGATGAACATCAAATCACAAGGAAGCAAGGGTTTCCTCTACAAATGGGCGAAGTTCAGAAGGCACAAGGGTCTTCAGGCCTGATCAGGGGGAAATCTCAGTATAATAACCTTGCTCTATGATCTCTCCTCCTTTAGGCCTTCCCTTTGATGTCTTTTTATACCAATTCCAAAGTAGTTTTTAGTTAGGAATTTGTTGGGGACAGTTGAGGCCACAGGCACTAACAGGTGATCAGCAGGTAAAAACCGCGATCTCCGCCCGAAAATAAGGAGTTTTATATTTTTTTAAGTGTTTTAATACATATACGCGGGTTGGGTATGTATGAACCCGCGTATACACGCGTTTAACTCAGGGCAATGTCGCGTACAGGGAATAAAACACTGTTTTTTAGATTTTGGACCAGGTCTGGAAGGAGGGGTCGCCCTAGGCCATGAGTGTAGCATCACAAACCATAATGGTGAGATTTGGAGCTATAACAACTATCCCTCATAATTGCGCAATGCAAGACTGGAGGATAGTCACTGGGCAGAAATGCGCATTTCTTGAGAGGAAGATAGATCCTTCCCTCTTAGGATTACGCAATGTTGTCTTTGTGAGGTAGAGTCCGGGGCAAGGCTACCCTGTCTCGCCGATTAGCAATTGAAAGTGAATGTGAATGTGAATGCATGGCAATACTAAGTGTAAGCATAAGTGAACGATCATGCATGAAAATGGTGAATGACGGATTAGAAAATGGAACATCATGCATTTGGGTGAGGCAAGTCGCCGAATCAGCGATCGTTCGTGAAAAATAGTTTCATGCATGTGACAGTAGTCAGATGTTAGTGAAAACTGAAATGATGCTAGTACAAGCTAGTAAGTAGACAACATTCATATGAAGCGAAACACGAAAAGCACCAGAAATGCAACAAAAGACATGGGAAGCGGGCTTACCCCAAAACAGTTGAGCTAAATGTGTTGATGACTCTTAGATGCAATGTGGGATGTTAGAGCTACAAGGTTGATGTTATGAATGAGCTTTGCAGCTTCCGATCCGTAAGTTTTCATCAAATCAAAGATGCGACGTGCATGCCACAAATCTAGGAAGAGCGACACTTGGTGGGAGGTTTTTGAGATGATCCTTGCATGCAACCTCCAACTACTAGAAGTAGATACCTGAATAAAGGGATGCCTTAGCAAGCTGCCTTGGGAGAAGCAACCCATGCATGCAAATCAGTTTTGTTTGGTCTCAGAGGGAACCGATCAACTCAATTGCACATGCAAGAGGCTACTCAACTGTGGGGAGAAAATGAGCATTTCTGGAAGGGAGTTGGGCTGGCTACCTAGGAGATTTGTGCAATTTCTGGGAAAAGCAGCTGACTACAACCCAAGATTGCATAATTCCTGGGCTGAGTAGCCCTGCTGAGAGCAATTGTGCAATTTTCTAGATGAATATTCACTGGAAGAATTGCACAATTTAGGAGCCCAGCAGGCTGCCAGACAGAATTGCGCAATTTCCAGAGGGAAGGTTGGTTTCCCTCCAGAATTACGCAATTTCCTGAGGGAGCTGCTCAGCCTGCAGTTGGACCAAATCTGGATAAACAACCTGTGAGGGGAATGCATCAAGCTCAGATAGACAAGCTGCCTTTCTGCAAGAAAAACACTGAAGCTTGTGTACTTGACAAAGTAAGACATGTTGCTATGAAAGGTTGGTAGGGAGGCTCCAAAATGAAGCTAAGGAAAAATTTTGGAGGGTGGTTGTAGGCACTACAACACTTGGCAACACATTGATTGTTGGCTTGATGGGCCCTGACCCAGGTTCAACGTTAAGCAACCAAGCAAATCCCTGCACTACTGGCCCTTTTGGCATCAATCCTCGGAGCTCAGACTGAAGTCTCACCCGAAGTAGTATGGGGAATGCAGGAACCAAGTTTCCGCACCCTAAGATGGTTGTGGTGTCGGTTTGTAGACCTTCACTCTACCTTCACATAGATCGATAAGCCCTTTAGGGCTTATCAATGTACTTCTCTTATTCGTTCTTGGAGCCTTTGCAAAAGTCTATGATCATCCTTCGCAGACCTAAAGATAGATCAGGTGCTTGTGTGCCTCTGTAATTATCCTTACTTCTGTGTCTACCCAGATTAGTTCTCTTTATTGATGATTCAGATTCTCAATACAGAATCTATCTGCCCTATGCACACAACTGCAGGGGTCCATGCACTCAGCTGTGGACTTCTACCCTAGGCCTCTACGCACTTAGATGCAGAGCCTCTTCCTACACTAAGACTCTCGCTCTTAGCTCTTTAGAGACTCATCAAGTACCTCTAATTCCCTTACTCCCTCAGACTCCTTCAGGACCTCCTTTTTATACAATCCCATGGTCCATGGATCAAGGGCGGATCTCCAAAACTGACACAACCTATCTAGGCTAAGGGCAGAAAACCATTTTAGACTTTAGATATCTTCACACTCTGCGACCACAAAATGTAGAGAATTTACATTTCTTTATACAAACTTCGAGCCTTCTGCCCCAAAACTTGGGCTTTTAACCCCAAAATTGACCCCAAGGGGACCCGTTTCCAACAGGCCCCTAACACAAACATGGTGACTCGCCCTCGAGTCAATCGGCTAGCATGGATATCTTGTCGTGAAGACCTCCCAACTCAACTTGTACAACTGCTACCTCAGCGGCACACTGTCTTGCTACCTGCTTCATCTCCTCAACCAACTGCTCTATCGTTGGCCCTGCATTGTCTGACTTAATCTAATACTGAGTCTCCTGTAGACTAGCCAACTTTGCCTTTAATGGTGGCCATGATCAAGTAGGCCTCCTCCAACCAAGGCTGCAAGCAAGCCTTCAACATGGCTTCCTTGTGTTGAGCTGCATCTACCTTATCTTTCCACACTTTGGCCTCCTATATCTTAGCTAACCTCTGCGTGATGGCGACAGTGTGCGATGTTGCTTTGACTTTGTCGTAGCGCTGCTGCAACTCTCCTACTTCTGTTTCCAGCCATTGTACGTAGGATCTTCTTGCAGGCAAGTGACTACCTTGAGCGACTGCTTGAAGAGCGTGGTACAGTCCTTCATTGTGCTTTCTACTGCTACTACCACGTCTTTCATAGTGGTCTCGCGCCGCTCTCTAATCTTTGGTGGAGTCGAAGGCTGGGCCTTCCACTGCAACTTTGCAATTTTGAGATTCAGCTCCAACTAAACCTTTGCAAATTCAGTTCGTGTGTCGTGCATTCCAACAGTGAGCTCCCGAACCCTCACATCTATTTGCTCAACCTCGGGGATGCCCAGCTCCAGGACAATCCCACATGCCTCAATCACGATGGTGGTAATGTGTTGGTTCTTGTATGTGATGTCTTTGACAAGGTTAAAGGCAGAGTCTCTCTGCACAGTTAGATGGGCGTTGTTGACCTTCTGTTCATTGATTACCTATAATGCACAATGTTCACGGGCCTGAAGTTCTGCGATCACGTCGTCCTGCAAAAGGTAAAGCGCCTCATTCAGAAGCGTGGCCAGGTTGAGTCCAACTCTCTTGAGTGCACTGACATCGGGTCTGTCAGCTTCAATCTCTATTTTCAGTGCTCCATCTGATAGCACTATTGCTCGGGGATCCCTTCCACGAAGCATCCCTGCAGCTTCTGAGGTGCCAGGCACCACGCTGGTTGACACCGCGTTGGTCTGTATCCAGGATGTGTGGATCTGCAGCTTGCATAGACCCATCTGTATGGCTCCCAAATCTTGTTGTTGTTGCTGCTTGAACTGCTGCAGCAGTTCCGCGGTGGCATTCCACACCATATCACCTATGTCGTCTAAGTCCCCCTCTGTTAGGGTGATCAGGTCCAGCGATGTCTTGCTAGCCTTGGATTTCTTCTGCAACCCTACTTTCTCTAGATCTATGGTGTGCTTGGTGCAGAACGGAGTCATCTCCAGGTCTGCTCATCCTTGCTTCGTCTGGTCATCTTCTATAGATTTTAACCCCGTACAGAAATTACCTGCATACGAATTCTAAAACACAGAAAATAAACAATGCGATAGCATAACACATAAAACACATATATAGAGAGATTTTCCGCTGCATCCCAAAACCGGGACTACCAACTTGATTTTTCATTTTGTTCCTTTCAATGTTACAATACATATTTATACATGTCAAAGCATACAATACCATGGACTGAAAACCATCGCATCCAAAACCATGGACCGAAAATCATCACGTCCAAAACCATGTGCGAAAATCATGCACAAAACCATAGGTAGGTCCGCCCAACCTAACATAGGGTCCAAAACCAAAATTTTCAGTGGTGCTGCCCCAGACCCCATAGAGTGGGGTTACTTGCACCCCTCAAACCCCTTGTGACTCCCCCCACTACACAATCGGTGCAATGAAGAGGGGGCTTCGCCCCCCTCCTGACCCCTCGGTTAACTACATGGGCTAGTCGTGGAAAGAATATAACACAACCCAACATTCTCCCACTTGTTTTTTTCTTTCCACAGGGGGCCACAAGAGAGGTTAGTCATTTATCTAGCCCTGCAATGCCCATTGTTTCTCTACACCAAGAGAACTTCTCAGAGCTCATAGATTTTGTCAATGCATCTGCAATATTCTTCAAAGTGTCCACCTTTCCAGCAACACCTTTTTGTCTTCTATCATATCCCTCACAAAATGATACTGAACATTAATGTGCTTTGTCTTTGAATGATATGTAGGGTTCTTTGCCAAGAAAATCACACTTTGGCTGTCACAGTCTATCCTTATAGCTCCTTGTACTAACCCCATACTTGAACACAATCTTTGCAACCAAACTGCTTCCTTGCTTGCATGAGTGGCTGCCATGTATTCTGCCTCTGTAGTTGATAGTGCCACTATAGATTGTTTCTTACTCATCCAACTGACTGCACCTCCAAATAGGTTAAACACATACCCACTTGTAGATCTTCTCTGATCCAGATCTCCAGCCCAGTCTGCATCAAAAAAGCCATGGATATCCAACACTCTGTCCAATCCTGGTCTTCCTTGGTAGCATAAACCATAATCACTAGTTCCACGCAAATACCTGAAAACCGCTTCACTGCTGTCCAGTGCTCCTTCCCTGGTTTTGACATAAACCTGCTCAATACTCCCACTGCATGTGCAATGTCTGGTCTAGTACAGACCATGGCATACATCAAGCTACCGACTGCACTTGCATATGGAACACGCGACATGTCCTCTTCCTCTTCTTGTGTCTTGGGACACTGTTCAGCAGATAACCTCACACCTACAGGAATAGGAACCTTCACCGGTTACTATCCTGCATATTAAACCTCTGCAGTATTGTCTCAACATACTTCCTCTGGTTTAACCAGAGCTTCCTCTTTGCCCAATCTCTTTTAATTTCCATGCCAAAAATATAGTTTGCAGCACCAAGATCTTTCATGTCGAATTTAGAGGACAATTGGGTCTTCAAATCCTGGATAATTTCTTTGTCATTTCCAAGCAGTAACATATCATCCACATACAAGACCAGATAAATAACACAGTCACCAATTAATTTAAAATACGCACAGTGATCTGCTTTGCTTCTGGTGAAGCTAAGTCCTCGTATAAATGTATCAAATTTCTGATACCACATCCTTGGTCACTGTTTTAACCCATACAGAGACTTCTTTTAACTTGCATACCAGTTCTTTCTTACCCTTCCCCACAAAGCCTTCAAATTGCTTCATGTAAATCTCCTCTTCCAGATCCCCATGAAGAAATGTTGTCTTCACATCCGTCTGTTCTAACTCAAAATCAAAATCAATAGCAACAGATAAAAGTAATCTAATAGAAGTTACCTTGGCAACAAGGGAAAAATTATCACCAAAATCAATTCTCGGCACTTGGGAATAACCTTTTGCTACCAACCGAGCTTTGTATTTCTCCACCTTTCCTTCTGCATTTGTCTTCTTCTTGAACACCCATTTGTTACCAATGGGTTTCCTTCTAGCCGGCAACTCCACCAGATCCCAAGCCTCATTTTTGTGCAAAGATGCCATTTCATCAACCATGGCCTCTTTCCAGAGTTTTCCATCCTCTGATTCCACTGCTTCCTTCACAGTTCTGGGATCATCATCAGTAACAGACAAAGCAAAGTTTGAACAGAAAGCAGATGGACTATACCTTTCTGGCTGCCTTCTTTCTCAAGCTAATCTTCTCACAGCGGGAGTTTGTGGCTCTTCATCTTCTGATTCCTCCTCTGCTACACAGTCTGATTCTTCCTCCTTTAGTTCAAACTCTATCTTCACAGGTTCCTTTGGTTGGACTTCATGTTTAATAACATCTTTCACCTCTCTGAACACCGCATCTCGACTGTACACAACCTTCCTTGTTACTGGGTTCCAATGCATATAACCCTTTAAACCATCCTTATACCCAATAAAGATGCACTTTTCAGATTTACTACCCAACTTGGTTCGTTTCTCCTTTGGAACATGTACATATGCATCACATCCAAATACCCTCAGATGCGAAAGAGAGGGTTCCTTACCAATCCATAACTCTTGTGGAGTCTTATCCTCCAACGTTGATGAAGGTGATCTATTCACCAGGTAACATGTTGTCTCCACTGCCTCTACCCAAAATTCTTATCCTAACCCGGCACCACTGAGCATGTTGATTGCCCTTTCCATCAACGTCTTGTTCATTCTTTCTGCAACTCCATTTTGTTGAGGTGTATATGGAGTAGTCTTCTGTTGTGCTATACCACACTTCTTACAAAATTCTTGAAATTCTTTACTGCAAAACTCTCCACCGTTATCTATCCTCAACACCTTTATCTTCTTCTCTGTCTGGTTTTCCACCAGAGCCTTAAATTCTTTAAATCTATCAAAGACTACAGATTTCTTCATAAGGAAATAAATCCATGTATTCCTTGAGAAGTCATCTATAAATGATACATAGTACACAGACTTACCCGGTGATGGAACTTTCACAGGTCCAAACACATCACTATGCACAAGCTCTAATATCTGTTTCGCCCTCTTACCACCAGAGGGGAAACTCACCCGATTCTACTTCCCATATACACAATTTTCACACAAATCAAAATCCAAAGAGCTATTACTCATACCTTTACCATGAAGAATTCAAAGGCCCTTCTCTGCAATATGTCCAAGCCTTTGATGCCACAGCATGGTCTTCTCTCCAGAGACCACTAGATTTTCTGCTCCACTTTCAAGAACCACAGAATTGTTGCACCCATCAACAATAGTGCTACCTTGCAGCTTGTACAGAGTTCCAATCCGAACTCCCTACATCAATACCAATGCTCCTCGAACCATCTTGCAGGTATCCTTCTCGAACATTGTTTTTACACCTACATCATCTAGCTTGTTTTCAGAAATTAGATTTCTGGCCAATGCAGGAATATGTAGAACACCTGGAAGTGTTCTAACCCTTCCACCTTGCAACTTCCACTTTACTTTTCCGCGACCAACAATTCTAGGCTTCCTATCATCCCCTAAGAAGACATCACCACCATCGTATTTACCACACTTGCAGAACCACTCTATATGGGGAGTGAAGTGAAAGGATGCACCTGAGTCAATCAACCATGCCTCATGATCTACATGTGTACTTGAGGAAGCCAAGTACACATCCCCACCTTCATCTAAGGTGGTTTTTGCCTCTGCAGAAGGAGCATCATCATATCCCTTTCCTTTGTTAGAAGCTTTAGATTTACAGTCCCTTTTGTAGTGCCCTTCCTTTCCGCATTTCCAATGCACCACCTTTACAGGTTTTCCTGGAGATTTAGATCTCCCTCTAGATTTAGATCTCCCACTAGATGACTTATCTTTGTTTCTATTCTGGGACCGTCCTTGTACAAACAAGGCATCACCATTCTGGCTCTCCATATTTTTCCGTACCATTTCCTCCGTCAGCAAGGATGAGACTATTTCGTCAAACTACAAGGCAGTTACATTACTACCTATTGCAATAACCAGACTATCCCACGAATCTGGTAGATAACACAACAAACTAATGCACTTATCTTCATCTGAAATTTTGATATCAACATATGATAACTGACTTACCACAGTATTAAACGCATCCAGATGCTCTGTCACCGAGTCTCCATCTTTCATCCTCGGGTTGTACAACTTTTTCCATAAGAACAGTTTATTCACCAGAGAATTAGATTGGTACAAATTCCCTAACTTGTCCCACAAAGCCTTCTTCGTAGCTTCCCCTGATACATTCAACAATACTGAATCTGAGACACACAATCATATTGTGCTCTTTGCCTTTTGATCCAACTTCTTCCATTCTTCATCAAACACTCCCATTGGTTTAGTACCCAGATCTACCACGATCCACTGATCTTTATCCACCAACAGATCCTCCATCTTGAGTTTCCACAACTCAAAACTCTGGCCATAAATTTCTCAATCTCTATCTTTCCATTGCTTGCCATCTTCTTTCACCACCAGAATCGATCTCATAGATCTCCCACTAAACAGGGTCTACCACAGGCCCGAGTGAAACCCCTCAGCAACAAAGGCATCCCCTTAAAGCCAAAAACAGCTCTGATACCAAATGTAGGTTTTAACCCTATATAGAAATTACTTGCATACAAATTCTAAAACACAGAAAATAAACAATGTGAGAGCATAACACATAAAACACATCTACACAGAGATTTCCCCTGGATCCCAAAACCGAGACTACGATATTTATTTTTCATTATGTTCCTTTCAATGTTACAATACATAGCTATACATGCCGAAGCATCCAATACCATGGACCGAAA
The DNA here is from genome assembly GCA_000404065.3 of Pinus taeda. Lineage (NCBI taxonomy): Eukaryota > Viridiplantae > Streptophyta > Pinopsida > Pinales > Pinaceae > Pinus > Pinus taeda. The sequence goes on from APFE031591267.1 coordinate 15,087, forward strand.
ACCATCACGTCCAAAACCATGGACCGAAAACCATTGCGTCCAAAACCATGTGTGAAAATCATGCACAAAACCATAAGTAGGTCCGCCCAACCTAAGATAGGGTCCAAAACCAAAATTTTCCAGGGCGCTGCCCCGGACCCCATAGAGTGGGGTTACCTGCACCCCTCAAACGCCCTGTGACTCCCCCCGCTATGCAATCGAAGGGGGGGCTCCGCCCCCCTCCTAACCCCCTAGTTAACTACGTGGGCTAGTCATGGAAAGAATATAACATAACCCAACATCTTCTCCCTCTGTCTCCGAGGAAGGTGACTTCTAACTCCAGTCAGAGTCCCGCTCTTCTTCACCTGCCTGTACACCCGATTGTTGTGCGGTAGCGCACTCTGCCTTGGCCTTGTCGTCAGCCTCCTTCCTCCTCTTCGCATCCAGTTGTTCCATCTTCATCTTAGCTTCTTCCTTATTCCGTTGCGTGATAGTCTTGCTAGACCCTGCCGTCAAGTCTGTGGCATTATAACAATATGTCAGCCAGCAGTCGAGGACTGTTGCAATTGCATCATCTATGGCCAAGTATGGCAGGTCGTGCCATTTCTGCTTAGGGTCCTTCCTCACCCGTATGGAGACATGGTGGAAGTCAGCCTTGAATTCCATGTATTCCTGCAACTTTTCAAAATTTGTAGGCATCATACGCGGCTTGCAGTTGATGGCCATATGTATGCTCATTCCCATAAAGATCTAGAATATCTTGCTATTCTTTATCCGTTGAGGATCCTTCGTCACACACATTGAAGCAAACTTCGCTGCCTCCGGTAGGTCCAGCGTGACCATAGGAAACTAGCTATCTTCATGTAGCTCCTATGCAACCAACACTATGGACAGCAATAGCCATGCATAGTGGAAAATCTTACTATGATCTTGTGCCTCATGGTAGTTCGTGAGGAACTCACTGCAAAGGTAGTGCACCCAGTTAAATTGGACTCCCTTCGCACACAAGGCTGCAAAATCTATCACTGGTGGCAACAATTCATTTGCACGACACTTTCGCATGACCTTCCCTGCGAAGATTTGCGTCGCCACTTTGGCCACAGGGTCATAGAAACTCGAAATGGCGTAGCCACGGGGCTTCTGTACAAGCTTGAATTTTTCCTTCATTGCCTCGAAAGGCACATTCTCATCGGCCTTTCCGCCAAACGTCATGGCCAGATTTTCTCCTGTGTATAGCAGCCACGTGATCCTGTGGATCAGCATGTCCGTGATGGGTATCGGCTCCTCCAGCCATAGACACCCGTCGTGCACCAAGCACATCAGCTACTTGATCACTACCAGCATGATAGGTGTGTGATTGTAATGCGACACCCATAGCAGGTTTAGCAGTCATGCCTTATCCATGCCTTTAAGCCACTTCCTCAACTCTAATGTGGTCACTCCAATATTTTTGTGGAAGACCCAGTGCATAAGTTGGCCTATCGCTAAATGAGTGAAGCACTCCATGTCTGCTAAGTCCCAATCCTTCAACTTCAAAAGGGGGACATGCCCCAAGCACGGTCCCTCAAACACCATTTGGTCTGGTAGGAGGGGTGTGTACAGGGTGACCTTACTCTCATCAATATCTTTGGGCACCTTCATCTTGCCCCTGCATGGAGGAATGTATTCAGGCAGCTTAGATATGGGGTCTGACCCCTCAATTTCAACAATCTCTGTTTTCACTGCAATATCCTCATCATCTGTGGGGATTTCTTCGACCTCTTCTTCTAGCTCTAGATCAATAATTTTGGCCTTTTCTTGCGTGGTGGGTTTTCCCGACTGGGGATGCCTCCTAGGTGATGCATGCATCGATGGCGGCATTTTCTTCTTTTCCTTCTTCGGTTTTGGACCTTCCTGGGTCGACATAGGCCTTGGCCAGGGTGTCTTAGGGGATTTAAGCACTTCTATCGGTACTTCCGCAGGTGTAACTTCCGGGTTAGCTCCCTCTACTGCCATAGCCACCTCGGGAACAGTTCCCCTGGTTGTCACTACTTTAGTGCTTATAGCTTCTGCGGCCATCAACATGATGTTATGAAACAACTCCTATGTCCCTCGTGGAAATGTCTCAAATACTGAACTTGCTAGCAAAACTTGAAAGGTGTCACGGTTCATGTACGCCTGAGAGCTCAATAACTCAATTCTCAAAATGCCAAGTGTTTTTCACTGGGCAGCCACCTGTAATTTATAGGCAATTTCAAATTCAAATCCAACCATTCCCCCCAAAATCAATTCATTAATGTTAAATTGGCGGCAAATTTTCAAACATATGGTCCATAATTCTGACTTAAATGTCGCATGTCCGCTCCCTTTGGCTGTTTTTTCATCGTCAAATCATGAACAATGACTTTAACGGTCACTTTTTGGCTATCCTTCGTGGTTTTTCCTTAGGTAGAGAAGCTCCCTATGCGCTTATGTGGGCTCTGTGACATATATTTGTTCCGCGCAGTACCCCAATCGCATAGCTCTACGACCCAAGCAGTGTAGTTTATAGTCTCACACTTCCTTTCAGCTGCCTGGAGTGCTAAGAATGTTCTTCTCTCATATAGTCACCTAGCTGGATCACTGGTGTATGGCTTCAATCAGCTGCCATTCACCTTCCTTGGGAAGGGTTCTCCATTCAATTTAACCAGCTGAACTTATCCACCATCGGTAATCTCCTTGATGACATACGGCCCTAGCCAGTGCATCCTAAATTTCCCTGGAAATTTATCAAATTTACTATCATATAACAAGACCATATCATTTACCTTGAAGGTGTGTAGTTTGATGTGTCAATCGTGCCATGCCTTTTCGTGCTCCTTTTGAACTTGTTGATGAAATCCAACTAGAAATCGATCCTCCTCAAGCTCTGCTAACTGCACGAACCTCTTTTCTAAGGCTCTGTTATCCGCCATTCCTATGAGTGCCACTATGCATAGACTGGTTACAATGTATTCCATTGGCATCACAGCTTCTACGCCATACACAAGTTTGAAAGGTGTTTGCCCAGTCAGCTTCTTGCAATTTGTTCTATAGGCCCATAGCACCGTGGGTATGCGCACATCCCAGTCGTTTCTCTGAGAATTGCAAACCTTCGGCAGTGCACTATCCAGTATCTTATTCAATGCTTCCACCGTCCCATTAGCCTACGGATGATAAGGCGTATTTTTCTGATGATACACCTGAAATTATTTTGTCAACGCGCTAATTGTTTCATTAAGAAAGTGCGTACCAAGATCGCTCATCAAGATCTTTGGACAGTGGAATCTTGTCAACACATTTTCAAAAATAAACATTGATGCTATCGTGCCTATACAATCCTTCACAAGCTGCGCCTCCACCCACTTGGTCAAGTACTAAGTCACGATGATGATGTACCGCTCACTTGTCTTCTTTCCTTGAGGCTAAATTGGACCCACAAAGTCAATTGCCCATTTCTCGAATGGTTGTAATGTCATCTGCGGCATCAAAGGCAGTTCAGCCCTCTATGATGGCCTACCAGTCCTTTGACATGTGTCACATTCCCTACAATATGCCTTCGAATCCTTATGCAGGGTTGGCCACCACAACCCAGTGCGTAGAATCTTCTGCATTGTTGCTTTTCCTACATAATGTCCTCATGCAGCTCCTACATGAGCCTTAGCGAGGATGCTGCTTTGTTCAAAGTCAGGCACATAACGTCGCAATATTTCATCTGACCCCATTTTGTACAAGTGCCCTGCAATGATAGAAAAGTTTGCTACACGCACTACTAGTTCCTTCTTTTGTTGGCTTGTATAACCTTCCAGAGCTGATCCTGTCGTCAAGAATTGGATAATATCTTCAAAGTGATTGTCCATGACACGCACCACAAAGAGTTGTGAATCACACAGTCCTTCCTCCAAATTAATAGGTTCCTCTCCAGTTTTAATGCACGACAAATGATCAAGTCCCACGTTCAGTCATCCCGGCTTCACAATAACTTCAAAGTCGTACTCCTGGAACAACAGTAGCCACCTACATATTTCCCCCCCAACACATTCTTGTTGACTAGGTACTTCAACGCAAAGTGATCTATATACATCTTAAAGTGTCCACCCAACAAATAGTGCCTGAACTTTTAGAGCACGTACACCATAGCTAGTCCTTCGTGCTCTGTCATGGAATAGTTTTTCTCTGCTTTAGACAACTTCCTACTTGCGAACGCTATAGGATGATCTAGTTCTCCCTCACCGGCCTGTGTCAGCACAACCCCCAGCACAATACATGATGCGTCCACGTGCACATGAAATTCCTTCTTCCAGTCCGAGAAGACTAGGATCAGTGCGGTGACCATTTTCTCTTTCAGCATATCCAAGCTCTTTTGACATTCATCATTCCAACAAAGTGTAGCATCCTTTTTCAACAATTTATCCATAATGCATAGTGATCTGGGCATTGCTCTTGATGAACTTCCCATAGTATCCTGTATGCCCTAGCGTTGCACGCAGTTGTTTCACATTCCTAAGCACCTCCAAAATGATTATCACCGCGATCTGCGCAGGGTCTACCATCAATCCCTATCTGCATACCACATGACCCAGCAAGATCCCAAAAGGGACACAAAACAGGCACTTCTTTAGATTGAGCATGATCTGGTACCTTCTAAATGTATCTAGCATCAAGCACAGACTCACCACATGGCACTTGACCAATCCAAACACTGTCCAATCATCAAAGTATACCTCCATAAATTTATGAATTAATTCTTTCAATGCCGCAATGACTACGCGCGAGAAGATCATTGGCGCATTCTTTAGCCCAAAAGGCATTACGGTGTATTGAAAACATCCCCATTCAGTCACGAAGGTCATCTTGCTTCTACCCTCAGGCATGATTTTGATCTAATGGTACCTAGAGAACCCATCAGTGAATGAGTATGCTTGTTAGCCGCCTACATTATCAAGGACCTCGTAAGTGAATGGAATCAGGAAAGGATCATGCACACAAGCGTCATTCAATTTTCGGAGATTTACTCATATCCTTATTTCTTCCTTTTGTTTCTTTTCCTTACCCACTATTGGACTTACCCAATCAAATTCTTCCACCGGTTCAATAATACATGTCGTGAGAATCTTATCTAACTCAGCGCGGACCCTTTCCTTATACTTCGGATTAAGGTGGTAAGGTCTTTGTTTCACAGGTTTCACGTCTTGTTTCAGGGTGATCTTCATGAAACCTTGGTCTCCCATTATTCCTTTCAAATCAGAAAACTTCATGGGGAACAAATCTTGATATTCATGGAGGAGCTCAACAACCTTATTTATTGTTGCGTCATCCCAATAGTCCCCAATCTTCTCAAATTTTGACTCCGCCTCTGTGCCAATGTTGACCTATCTAGTATTCAGCGGCACAGTTATGTATGGGTCCTCTATCTATGGTCCTTCAACCTCACGGTGACCCTCGGTTTCTGGAATATTAATCTTTCTTGGATCCTCGTCTTCTTCTTCAGCGGTCACATTATAGCATTGCAGCGCGTGGCTTAGCTGGGTAGTCCAATCAAGTTGAATCAGGTCCAAAGGATCCTGCGATATCCTAAAGATCACAGCTTTAACCTCTTGTAGTGTCGCGTCAATACAATCAAACCGATCCTCAAAGCTAAACATCATTATAAACCCCAGGCGCAAGATGTCCCATTCTTCAATGCCATGGCGGAGCTCTGTTTCCCAGTACCAATTCATTGGTATGACATCCAGGGTATGACAAAACAGATGCACTCATTCAGGTTGGGGCTCCATACCATAAGCCTTAGTCCATTTGGCTAGGTGATCGCGTAGATCATGCCTTCCATCATACTTGTCTATCATTCATACTTTCGGTCCTCCGAAACGTATGTTCATCATCCTCCTATAGTCGCACTAATCACTAAAACTATCCTTGTGCATACCCCACCATCTTGCAGGCGTAGCACGCAGTGCCCAATCCAAGGCTTGGAAGCAATGCTTCTCTGACACCTCTCTTTCAAATGCATCCAAAAAGTGATAAATGTCAGTTATCACATCTAGTGAGGTGGATTCCTTAGCTCTGATGATACGCAGTGCAATGACTTGGTCATCATATTACAACGCAGCGTAGATACTTCATGTAGTCGATTCTGCTAGTGTTCGTTTTCTTCATCTGAATCTAATGTGCAGGAGCTCTCGTAGTCCCATGCAATACATTCATCTACTATCGTATTTACCCAATCCTGGTGTTGAATAGGTAAATCCCCTCTACAGACAGAGGCGATCCCACTAGCCTAGAACGGGTCTAGCAACAATCAATCAATGCTACTGTGCAAGTTCCTAATTGCAATTATAAAGTGGGTAATGGACACCTACTTGGATCCCAGCGCTATTTGTTTGATAAAGAGATGTCGCTCTCACTCCTTCGCTCTGGTCGGTCACGATCCTCCACTATCCTCGCGGATGGACACCTACACATGCAAAGAGAGAACAAACACAAGTGTGAAATCTAGTAAAATCAACTATACATCAGTCAAAAAGGATGTAATTCACATTAACCATCATGAGACAAATGAGAATGGAACCATAACAGTAGTCATCTATTAATGAATAATAGGCAGAGAAA